>JBCJKH010066734.1:0-18092 GCA_039877255.1 Loriculus beryllinus | reverse complement strand
CAGTTCCAACCCCTGCCACGGGCAGGGACCCCTTCCACTGGAGCAGCTTGCTCCAAGCCCCTGTGTCCAACCTGGCCCTTCCGTGGGGAAGCGGAGGGGTGGAGGGACCAGGAAATACCAGGGTGGACAGTGCAGCAGGATGCTCCACTTGTTGAGGATCTGTACAACTCCCACATCACCAGGGATTAGGAGCTTGCTATGTGGCACCATGGAGGGGAGATGGTGGAGAAGCGCTCACCCATCCCATAGACCTGGTGCAGAGGATGGAGAGAGGAAGTGATGGGAGTGGTGGGAGGGTTGGTGCTGTGGGGCCATGGCACATGCTTCTGGCTGTTGATTTTGGGGCACCCAACCCCTGTGAGGTTGGGGTGCTGGTGAGCTGGGCTGCACCCTTCACGCTCACAGCTCCGTGCCTGGACCCTGGAGGTGCATTCCCAGAGCAGAATGCGGGCGACAGGAAAGCTGTTGTCCAAGCATGGCAGCAGACAGGGGCTGGATGAGGCCTGTGGCTTGGTGCAGAAGGGGCTGGCAGTGCCTCTGCAGTGTGTCCACACTGTGAGGAGGTTTCCAGTGGCTGGGTGCCTGCGGTGCAGAGTGTGCAGTGTGTGTCTCTGCAATGCAGGGGGGCAGAACGTCTGCCACTGCCTCTGCAGCAGTGGGGTGGGCACCCAGTGCGTGTGTGTGTGCAGTGTCCCAGTCTGGAGTGGGAGGAATGAGAAGGAACAGTGTGTCTGCAGTGAGCGAAGGGAACAGCGTTTGCTGGCGCAGGGTGTGGGGTTGCCTAGTGACTGTGCAGCAGAGGGGAGATGCTGTGCCTGCCGTTGCAGCGTGCTGGGGCTGTGCAGTGCCGCTGCTCAGCGAGGAGGCGCAGGGTCTGCTCTGTGGGGTCTGCACTGCAGGGTGGGCAGTGAGTCTGTGCCCCTCTAATACAGGGCTGGGCAGTGCCCCTCTTTCTGCGAGGAGCACAGGTGGATGGCAGTGCCCTGCATGCAGTGCAGGAGCGATGAGTCTCGGGGCTCCTTCATCCCTGCAGTGCTGGATGGGAAGTGGCTTCGTATCTTGCAGTGCGAGGCTGGCAGTGCTGCCGTGTTGGCAGCGCAGGGAGGGCAGTGCTGCTCTCTCCATGCCATGGCAGTGCCCCGTGCCCCTGCAGTGACTGATGGGCGGTATTCCTGCAGTGCAGGCAGTGCCATGAATCACTGCAGTGATGGATGGGAGGCAGCCCTGCATCCCTGCAGTGCCCAGTGTCCCTACATTACTGGATGCGTGGCATCCCTGCAGTGTCTCATGTCCCTGCAGTGCTGGATGGGCAGCATCCCGGCAGAGCCCTTGCTCCCCTTTGGGATCTCCTGTTTCCACAGGGCTGGCAGATGGGTGCAGTGCCGCTGTGTCCCCGCCGTGCGTGGCAGGCAGTGTCCCTGCAGTGCGTGGCACACAATGCTCCTGTGTTCCTGTGGTGAGAAGCTGTCTCGGAGCCTGGCTGGCTCCCATCGGGTTGCTGGCAGGGCTGAGTGCAGTCCACCCTGTCAGTGTGCCTCGTTGGGTCTAATTACAGCCTGTGTGGTGATGAAGAGGGTGGACAGTGGCAGGAGTGGTTTCCTGTCACTCGCAGGAAGCCAGGGCTGGGGTTTCAACGATGGGGTTGCTCACCCGAGCAGGGCGTTGCAGCAACCTTGCAAGCCAGCACCAGTCCTCCAGGGCACTTGTGTGCAGAGGCTGCCAGGGGACCACTGCTGGGGCCAGCTCTGCCAGTCCCTTCCCTTTGGGGGCTGCTCTGGGGCCACGCACCCTAAAGGAGATGCCAGGGAAACTGGCTGGGGCGGAGTGGTCCTGGGGCTGCCTAACGTCTGGTGTCTGTGTCTCCTTGCAGCTCCCCTGCAGCGCAGGATGAAACCGCTGGCATCCTGTCTGGGCCTGTGGCTCCTCTTCCAGCTCCCTTCTCTGGTCTCTGGGACGCGAGTGGTCTACAAAGTGCAGGAGGAACAACCCCCCAACACCCTCATAGGGAGCCTGGCCTCTGACTATGGCTTCCCAGACGTGGGGCACCTCTACAAGCTGGAAGTGGGGGCTCCGTACCTACGTGTGGATGGCAAGACTGGGGACATCTATACTACAGAGACCTCCATCGACCGGGAGAGCTTGCGTGAGTGCCAGCACCTCCTGCCCGGAGAGCCCTGCTTCTTGGAGTTTGAAGTGTCCATCACTGACCTGATCCTGAGCAGCGGCCCACGCCTGCTCGAGGGGCAGATAGAGGTGCTTGATATCAATGACAACACCCCCAACTTTGCCTCGCCTGTTCTCACCCTCTCCATCCCTGAAAACACCAATATTGGGACGCTCTTCCCCATCCCCCTGGCCATGGACCGGGACTCGGGCCCCAATGGTGTTGCCTCCTACGAGCTGACGGCTGGTCCGGAGGCGCAGGAGCTCTTTGGGCTGCAGGTGGCAGAGGATCAGGATGAGAAGCAGCCGCAGCTGATCGTCATGGGGAACCTGGACCGGGAGCAGTGGGACTCCTATGATCTGACCATCAAGGTGCAGGATGGAGGCAACCCACCGCGGGCGAGCAGTGCCCTGCTTCGCATCACCATCCTGGACATGAACGACAACGCGCCCAAGTTCGAGAAGGCCCTGTATGAGGCAGAGCTCTCTGAAAACAGCCCTGTGGGGCACTCGGTCCTGCAGGTGAGTGCAGGGGCTTTCTTTTCCTACCCAGCTCCCCTCCTGCCTGGCTGCAGCAGGGACAACCCAGGGAGCATTTGTACAGCCGCTTGCTGCCATGGTTCCTGAAGGGAGGGTTGTAAGTCATAGGTGTCACCGGTGGGCAGGCAGGCAGGTCCCTGGGATGTCACGTCTAAAATGAGGGTGTAAGGGATGCACGGGAAGGTGCAGGACACATCCGAGGGGCAGCAGCACGGTGGTGGGTGTGCGGGAGCAAGGCTCTGGGTTACAGAGAGGGCTGGGACCCGAGGTCCACGGGGAGCCTGGCTTCATGCCAGACCCATCTCAATGCTGCCTGCAGACAAGACATAGACCCTTTCATAAGTTGCATTCTCTTGGCCTCTCCATGGAGACTGAGGCTTGCACAGGAGATGGGGGGCAGGCAGCATCCCTGCTGCCTGTCTGGGGGGGCTGCCCATAGCTCCAGGGGTGCCTTGCTGTCTGCAGGGGACAGAGGCTCTGCCCTGACTGAGGCAGCAGTGCAAACTGGCCCAGGGAGCCCGAGGGGATGGATCGTGGTGGATTTGGCTTGGAGGGGGCACTGGGATGATAGTAGCCGACATGTGTTTATCTGCAGCTGCCATCTTAATAAGCGGAGCGCGGCCAGCTCTCATCTGCTTGCTAATTCTGATGTGAATGTTTTAAGAATTCATTTTTCACTGTTAAGAGAATGGAAGTTGGAAGCAGATAAGGGAGCTGCATGGCCAGGAGGAGAATGGGCTGAGCCGCCGCTTGCTGCCATTGCTCAGCTTTTATCTTTCAGGGGGAAAATGACTTCCGCCTTTTTTGTGAGTGGAGGTAAAAGGTGGAATTTACATTTAACAACTTTTCGTTCTTCCATCCAAATCTGCTGAGCAAGATAACGGCAGAGCAGCAAATGGTGCAGAGAAGAGGCTGCTCGGAGAGCCGATTAGGGAGGCAAATGTTAGACAAACCTCATCTTCTTTAGAAAGCAAATAATAGGCGTAAAGGCAGGTTTATGTGAATGCAGAGCTCCTGATGGACAGGCAGGCACTGCTGGTGCCATGCAGCACTCAAGCAGCCCCAGTCCCTTCTTGGCTGCATCCCTGGATGCCGCGATGGAGCTGCTGCAGCTCCGCACATCCTCTCCTCCCTCCTCACCTCAACCAGGCAGCTGCTTGAGCTCCTCTTTGGGGAGGGTTTTGTGGTCCCTCCCTGCTGCTGCCTGGGTCGCACGGGTTCCGGAGGATTCCCTGCATGCCGGAGCCGGCAGGGAAGGGAGCATGGCCAACCGGCCCAGCCGGTTTTGCCAGAAAAGCAAGGAGAAGCCTCCATGCTGGAGGGCCGCTCCCAGCTGCTCTGACGGTCCCAGGCTCTTTGCCCCATAGTCCTTGGCCCCAGAAGAGGAAATCCTGGCTTCCCCCCCGCTCCCCGCAGCCGTCCCCAGAGGAAGCCATGGCGGGAAGCATGGTGGTTTGTGGAGGGGCTCACGTCACCATGCCCTCTGCTCACCGTTTCTCCCTCCGTCCTGCAGGTGAAAGCCAACGACTCAGACCAGGGTGCCAATGCTGAGATTGACTACTCCTTCCACCAAGCCTCAGACATGGTGCGGCGGCTGCTGCGCCTGGACCGCACCACGGGGCTCATCACCGTGCAGGGACCCATCGACCGCGAGGATGTCAACATCCTCAAGTTCTCCGTCATGGCCAAGGACAAGGGGGCCAACCCCAAAAGCGCCCGCACCCAGGTGGTGGTCACCATCAAAGACATGAATGACAACGCGCCCTCCATAGAGATTCGGGGTATAGGGCTCGTCACCCACCAGGATGGCATGGCCAACATCTCGGAGGACGTGCCGGTAGAGACAGCAGTAGCTCTGGTACAAGTGTCCGACCGAGATGAGGGTGAAAACGCAGTGGTGACCTGCGTGGTGGCGGGTGATGTCCCATTCCAGCTGCGGCAGGCTAGTGAAACAGGGAGCGACAGCAAGAAGAAATACTTTCTACAGACCACCACACCGCTGGACTATGAGTCGGTGAAGGAGTACACCATTGAGATTGTGGCGGTGGACTCGGGCAACCCGCCTCTCTCCAGCACCAATTCTTTGAAGGTGCAAGTGATGGATGTCAATGACAACGCACCCGTCTTCAGCCAGAGCTTCACTGAGGTGGCCTTCCCCGAGAACAATGAGCCCGATGACCTGGTGATGGAAGTGAGTGCCAGTGATGCTGACAGTGGCTCCAATGCCAAGCTAGTGTACTCCTTGGTGACGGACCCCTCCTCCAAGGGATCCTTTGCCATTGACCCTGACTCTGGGGAGATCCGGGTGAAGGCGGTGCTGGACCGAGAGCAGCGAGAGCGTTATGAGTTCTTGGTGGTGGCAGCAGACAAGGGCAGCCCCAGCCTCAAGGGCACAGCATCTGTGGCAGTCAACGTCATGGACAGGAATGACAACGACCCCAAGTTCATGCTGAGCGGCTACAACTTCTCAGTGATGGAGAACATGCCACCCCTCAGCCCTGTGGGCATGGTGACGGTGATCGATGCTGACAAAGGAGAAAATGCCCGCATCCAACTGTCAGTGGAGCAAGACAACGGCGATTTTGTCATCCAGAATGGCACTGGCACCATTCTCTCCAGCATCTCTTTTGACCGGGAACAGCAGAGCACGTACACTTTCCGACTCAAGGCTGTAGATGGTGGGGATCCTCCCAGGTCTGCCTATGTGGGGGTGACCATCAACGTCTTGGATGAGAATGATAATGCCCCCTTCATCACTTCACCCTCCAATGCCACCTACAAACACATCCTGCCCCACACCAGTCCTGGCCAGCAGGTGAGCAAGGTGAAGGCGGAGGACATTGACTCTGGTGTCAATGCAGAGCTGATCTACAGCATCACAGGCGGCAACCCCTTCGAGCTCTTCCAGATCTCCCCGCACAGCGGGGACATCACCCTGGAGAAGGAGATCCTGCGCAAGCACCATGGCCTGCATCGCCTGGTGGTGCGCGTCAACGACAAGGGCAAGCCCTCGCGGCACGGCACGGCACTGGTGCACTTCTATGTCAATGAGACGCTGGCCAACCGCACGCTGCTGGACACGCTGGTGGGGCACAGCCTGGACACCCCACTCGACATTGACATTGCTGGTGACCCCGAATACGAGCGCAGCAAGCAGCGAAGCAACATCCTCTTCGGAGTCATCGCCGGCATCGTGGCCGTCACCCTGGTCATTGTGTTGGTCGTCCTGGTGCGTTACTGCAGGCAGCGGGAGGCCAAGAGCGGCTACCAGGCGGGCAAGAAGGAGACCAAGGACCTGTATGCACCCAAGCAGGCCAGCAAGAGCAGTAAGAGCAAGAACAAGGTGAAGAAGAGCAAGTCTCCAAAGCCACCCAAGCCCACAGAGGATGAGGAGGAGACAGGGCTGCAGAAATCGCTCAAGTTCAACCTCATGAACGACTCTGTCAGTGACAGCCCCCGAATCCACCTGCCCCTCAACTACCCTCCGGGCAGCCCGGACCTGGGTCGTCACTACCGCTCCAACTCGCCGCTGCCCTCCATCCAGCTGCAGCCTCAGTCGCCCTCTGCCTCCAAGAAGCACCAAGTGGTGCAGGACCTGCCGGCCACCAACACCTTTGTTGGCACTGGGGACAACAACTCGACGGGCTCCGAGCAGTACTCGGACTACAGCTACCGCACCAACCCCCAGAAATACACCAACAAGCAGGTAGGAGAGCTCATCCTGCGGCCGGCAGCGGCCCCCCCGCTGCACCGGGGAGCCATCTGGACAGAGGTGTGGGAGTGAGCCTGGACTGGCCCCCAGCCCTGCATGCGTGGCCGGGGGGGGCTGGCTGAGGACTGCCCCGGAGCCGAGCCGCGGAGCCTGGTCATGGGATGGGGAAGGGATGGGGATGGTGAGGGGGAGGCCAAAATCTGTCAGAGCCCTTGTCAAAGCGCCCGGGGCTGGGTCCTGGTGGCGCTCGCTGCCTGGGTGATGGTGATGTGAAGGGCGCTGCATGTGTGTGCCTCTGCATGTGGGGCTCTGGGGAGGGAATCCCACCTGAATCCCTCTGGGGACTGGTTCTAAGAGCACCAAGGATGGCAATGCCCACCCTCCCATCTATCCATCTGCTTGGGCTGGCTTGTGGGGAGGGCAGACTGGTCCTGCTCCTGTCACAGCTCTGGGCAGGCAGTTTCCAGCCGTGCCCCTCTCCAGGGAGCGGTGAGGAAGGCAGTAGCCTTGCTGTTGCCAACCCTGCTCTGCTGGTGTGGCCGAACTCTTTCACCATCCCTGCACAAAGCCGCCCAAAAGGGAGTTCTGCACCCGCAGCGGCTGCCCAGGCAGGTGGGACTGGGTGGAGGAGCAAAGCTCTGCCTTTTTCCCAGGCTCCGGCTCTGGCTTCCCCCAGGCTTGGGCCCTCTGCCATAGCGGTGAAAAACCAGGCTTCCCTTAGTGCGAGCATCGGGCCCGGAGCTATGGCTCTGCGGGAGCCGTGCCGCAGAGAGGGAGTGCGGATCCGAACGGCCGGGATGCTTCCTTCAGGCAGGATGGGTCCGGCCATGTGCTGGGGCCGGGTCTGTGCTAGGGGCTGGAGGAGCGGGGCACTGGGGTCTCTGCTGCGTGCTGCGCTCGGGTCACTGCTCTTGGTCTAGCCAGGGTCTCAGCTGCGTGCGGGGCAAGGAAGAGGTTGGTCTTGGCTGTGGACTGGGAAGGGCTGCTCGCTGGTGTGCACTGGAGCTTGGAGCTGTCCCAGGAGGTCGTGGGATGAGCCCAGAGCTTGCAGGGCCCTCTTTTCTTGAGCTGTCTGGCCAGTTAGCTTGCACCACGTTTCTGCTTTGGCGCCTGTCGGGTCTATCCTTAACTAAGCTAGGGATGGAGAGGGGGAATGAGTGCCTGTGGCTTTGCCTTCTTCCTGGGTTCCTGTGGGTGAGGACCACCCATTCCATTCCCCCATCACGCTGTATCCTCTGTGCCCTATGGAGACCCCCTTCTCCTTTCTTTGTATCCCAGTGAGCGGCAGGCTGGGCTCCTGCCGTGGGGCTCAGCTCTGCTGCCCTGTTGGAATTGACTTCAATAAAGTTTTCTATTTTTGACCGGTTGTGCCTTATTTTCCCTGCTGCACCTGAAAATGCTTTTTTTCCCAGCAATTTCCCAGCCATATTTTCCCACATCCACCATCACTGAAGTACCCAGGCCCTGCAGCACCCAGAGGTGATGCTCATGTGGGCCAGTCATCTCCACAAGCCCTCCACTGTGCCTCAGCGTGGCCAGTCCAGAGCCCTCATGATACTGACCCCCTTCATCAGATTGACATCTCATCTCCAGTCACTGCTTTGCCACCTGAGGAGGCAGCTTCCCCCAGGACATGGTTCACAGTGCGTGCATGTACATACACTCATGTGTGGACATGGAGGCAGCCTGAGCCATGGACCATCCCGCCCAGTTTTCATCCACCCCAACATCCCCCTTCACAGCTTCTCCTGGTTCATCCCCACATCCTTTTGAGACCCACCCATGTCCCAGCGCATGGAGGAGCAGATCCCTGCCTGGCTGGCATGACCCACATCCTGCTGTGAGGGCTGGAAGATGCCTCTCGCCCGCCGCAGTGCTGGAATGAGGACGCACGCAGTTGCAGATGGAACCTCGGTGCGTCAGCAGCGCCGGGGGGGAAGCACCCAAAGCAGGGTGCTCCCCCCACCCTGGATGCCGTGGGCACCCTTGCACAAAGCAGAGGTGCTCCCTTGCTCCCAGGCAAGCTTGCTGGCAGTGGTGGGGGTGCAGGAGGGCCATGGAGCCACGCTCGCCATGAAGATGGCTCTGTCTCTCCTGCGGGCAGGTTGGGGTGATGCTGCTGCCCGGGGCTTGCTCAAGCTTTTGTCTCTAGTGGGCTGGAGAGAGGATGGATCCCCATAGCTGCACATCACCCCTTCCCCAGGCCCTGAAGCCAAGTATCGCACCTCATGGACCCCATTCCCCAGATGCCCCTTCCTCTTTCTCATGTTTCTTCTCTCAAGCTAGGGCAGACACCCCAGCACCCATCACACCAGCTTCACCTCTTCCCCAGGGGCTCCAAAAGGCCACACCAGGCTGCTGGAGAAAGAGGAGCTCTGGCGCTGGGAGAGATTAGATCATCTGGGGAAACCAGTGGTTCTGGCTTCGGTGGTTTCAGCCCTGTGCCAGCCTTGGCTCTCAAAGCCTCCTAGTTTGTTTTGCTAACAGCATAAGGTTTTATCTTGAACCATCCAGGAAGTGTCTGGGCCTCCTAGGCAGGCAGGGCTGGGACCTGCGGGGAGATGCTATGGCTGCAGAGGAGGAAAGGAGACACCAGCAACCACCCAAATAACTAGTCCCTGCAGGGCTGGGCAGGGCAGTCTGGGGGCTTGGCTCAGCCTCGCTATCTGCTTCCCTTTGGGAACTTTCAGAGAGAAGTTTCCCTTCCTTGTCCTCAGCAGCTCTTTGATGAACCTGGGGCAAGAACGCGTGGGGAGAATCTCTTTCTTCTGCCCGTCTCCCAGGCTCCATCCTTTGGGGCTGTTTTATACCGAGGAGGGATCTGCTGCATCCTTTCCCAGCTGCACAAACCCAGCTTGCCCCGGGTCCTCAGAGCCCCCCACCATCCGAGAAGCTGTTGGAGTGGTGTTAACTCCAGCGTGCTGCTGCGAGCTCAGCAGAGGTGCCTGCACCTGCCTGCAGGCTCAGGAGCACGGTGCAGTATTAATTACTCTCTGCAGGGGGGGATAAGAGGGATATTGTAACTGTAATGGGCAGAAATGGAATTGTCTTGTCTCAGAATTTAGCTTAGAGCCTCCATAAATTACAGGTTTAGGTGTTGGCAGATGTCTGGGAAAGGCTCCCACCGTCCTGGGTCAGTGGATTTTCTCAAGGTCGTTCACGTGGAATGAGCTGATAAATGGATCCAGCAACGAGCTGCAGATGGAGCTGAGGGTTCATGGGGGACCTGCCCTGGTTTTCCCCCGTTTCAGGTAGATGCTGTGCTGGGAGCAGCTCCCAGGCACCGCACAGCAGCTCCTGATCCTGGGATCAATGGGATAGAGCTGTGGCTCTGGAATGTGGAGACCAAAGGAAGGAGCGTGTAGGGGAGGTCTCAGGAGCTGAGTTCTCTCTGCTCTGGAAAGTGTGTGGAACAGCTGTGAGTGTTTGTGAGCATCAATGGGGTGCTTGAGGGAGCTGGGGAGCATGAGGAGGGGTGAGGAGTGGGTTATACACTGCTGGCTTTTGGGGCGTTGGTGAGGATGCAAAGAACCCCATAAGCAAGGCAGGAATGTGCAGTGGCTCCTGCAGGTCTGTGTTGGGGAGCATTGGTTTATGGCAGGGAGGGTGCCTGTGCCTGCGGGAGCACCGTGGGGCATTGAAGAGCTTCAGCCATGGGAGATGAGCCACAACCTGTGCTAAGAGGAGGTGGCAGTGGGGTGCGTGCAGCCTGTACTGTGGGAGGGGGCACAGGGGATGCACAGCGGGAGGTGGCACAGGGTGATGTGCAAGCTGTAGTGGTGGCAGTGGGGTGTATGCAGCCTGTATGCAGTGGGAGGTGACAGCGGGTGTACGTAACAAGCAGCCTTGGGCAGGCGATGTGTCCTCCATAAGCAGTGTGTCTGCAGGGAGGCAGGGGTGTTTACTGTCCCTGTACCACTGGGGAGAGCATCTGGACTCTCTGCCTCATAGTCCCTGGCCCTACAGCACTTGGGACCTCATCCTTTGCTCCCTTGAAGGCTCACCCAGCCTGTGCTGCCTGCCTGGGGCTCCTTACATTGGGCAGGGCTGCTGGGTGAACTGTAGCTTTTGCCACTTCCCCTCCTCCCACCCTTCTGTGCCAAATGCTGCTCATTCCTCCCTGCCCTCCTCTTCCTCTTGCTTCTCAGACCCCCAGGCTCTACCGTGCCTGATGCCCTTGGAGCCAAGTGCTGGTCTGTGGTGAACACCGGCTTCCCTAGCTTAGATCCGGGGGAGTTCTTCCCCCCTCCCTTTTCTGTCACAACTGTGTCTGCTCCTCCATCCCTCTCTCCTGGTCCCTCCCTGCTCAGGCAGTGACCACCCTTTCCCCCATCGCTTTCCCCTCCCCACCAGTCTCTCTGACCGCTGCCCGTGCTACAGAGAGATGCTGAGTGCGGGCCGAAGCCGCGGCCGGCTCTGCCAGCCGAGCCGTGGATCCCTGTGGATGAAAGCGCTGGCTGTGCGGACCGGGCTGTGCTGATTGATATTCCCAGCACTGCTCTGCCCGCTCGGCCGGGCTCTCAGCTGCAGTGCACAGAGCAGCCTGGAGCAGTGCCCAGCCCTGCAGCCTGCTGAATCCGTCACCCAAACCCAGGGTAAAACACAGCAGGGTGTTTCCCTGCGCTCCTTGTGGTCCCTCTGCCCACAGAGCAGCCAGGAGGCTGTGGATGGGGTGAAGGGTGGGGGTGTTCCTGGGCGAGGGCAGAGCTGGGATGTGCTGGGATAGGATGGAGAGGAGGCTGGGGTAATGAGGGGGTGCATGATGTAGGGCAGGGTGGGGTGCTGCAGGGGAGCATGAGGGGACACAGAGCAGCTCTATCCATGGGAACCGTGTCAGCTCAAGGTGGGGATGGCAGCTCTGGGAGGGTGTGGGGTAGCGGTGAAGAGGTGGATGCTCTGTGCTTGTGGATGCTCTGTGCTTGTGGATGCTCTGTGCTTATGGATGCTCTGCACTTATGGATGCTCTGTGCTTGTGTCCCCTGAGCTGACATCCACCCAGGATCTCTGTGCAAGAGCCATGGAGCTGTGCATGGGCTGACTCATGTGGGGCTGGGGTGGGTCACAAGAAGCAGGAGCTTACCTTCATGGTTCTTGGGGTGCTGGGCGTTGAGCCCCTGTGGTTCGCTGCCAACTCTGTCTCTTGCTGGCATGTTCTTTTGCAGGCTGTGCCAAACCCAAAGCTCCTTCCTCCCCCTCCACCCTTCATCCCCACGCATACCTGTTGGGTGAGAGCACCTACACACGAAACCCTGGGCACAACCCATCTTCATGGGAGAGTTGTGCTCCTACGCTCTGCCCTGCACGCCAGTCCATCCAAGCTGCAGTTACACAACCCAGGCTCTGCTCCTGGGAGAAACCAAGATGGTTGATGGAGATTGCTCCATAAGGAACTCTTCCCCTGGCCCCGTCTCCTTCAATGGCCCAGGAAGCACACAGCCTGTTTGGTTGAGGCAGAGGTGGGTTGAGCATGGGCTAGGAGGAGCCTGGCTGCCGGGGCACAGGCTACCTCTGGTACTTTGGTTCCCCTCTTGTCACCTCTGAAACCGGATGCAGCATCCATCAATCCATCCTGGATGAAGCTCAGTCTCGGTTTCACCTCTGGGAGCCAGGGTCACCTGTGACTTGGACACACTCAGCCTTCCCCCAGTAGGTCCTCTCTTGACATTATCTTCTTCTGTCTAACTTTCTGGACATCTCTGGAGGTCTCAGTGTGTACCCTTGAGGACCTGTTTTCCCTATCCCACCAGTAGTATAGGTTTCTTTCCCTAGTGGGGTTCCTGACTCAACCCAGCAGTTGAGAGCAGAAGAGGAAAAGGAGGTCACATAAGTGAACAGAAAGAAAACAACTCCCAAGGATCCCTTAGAAACATCTCCTGGTTGTTTTGCATCAATGTCTTCCCGTGCTGTCAGCTGTTTACTTCGGTCCCTCAGATGCTCACAGGAAGAGTGGGTGGGAGAGTAGGCTTGTGGCAGTGACCTGCTAGGAGGGTAGGAGAAAGCTTGTTATGTTATTTACATCCATTCTGGCATTCACAGCCATGCCCTGTGGATCCTGCCCAAAGATCCCAAAGATGCCCTTGCCCCAGGGAGTAAACATCCTTCTGAGCACCTCCACTTGCAAAATACCTGCTTCATGATCACCTATGTAAATGTTGCATCTGAAGTATCCAAATGGGGCAGTGCAGGTCTTGGTGGGCTTCATCAACGCTGTCTTTAGAAGCCATCACTTTGGGTGGGCAACAAATCCCCCCTTCTCCCTTGGTACTGATCCTGCTCTGTAGCAAAGTAGTCAGAGTGCCCTGATATAGTCCTCTGAGACACCTCCAAAGGCCCCAGCAACCTGAAAGCCTGGAGCTATTTAGCTCCCACATGGCCTGGTTTTCACATGCTCCAAGCTCCCCCATGCTCTTGAGCAGCTGCAAAGCTGCTGCTGGGAGACTCTGAGAGATATCCATCCATCCCTGCTGGGGGGGGAGCTCCTTGTCTGAGCCCGGGACTGAGATCGTGCTCTAAATGTCTTGCTAATGTGGTGTCTGATGTTCCTCTTACACTAATCTGTTAATCTTTCTGCTTCTTCATCAAAAGCACTCCAGCCCAGAAGAAAGCCAAATCAGTTTTTCAGATGTTTGAAGAGCTCTTCGTTATTATTCAGGCTGGGCAAGACCTTTTGGGGTGTTGTGATTCAAGGCCCTGGGAGTGCCTGGAGGAGCTTGGGCTGTTTTTTTCCAAGGATTTCAAGGAGATCACAGTTCGTTAGGGACTATTGGGATGTGCACAGCCTGGAGAAGACAGTGCAGAAACATTCTCTAATGCTCAGGAAATCTTTCTTGAGCCATGATCTGCAATGTCTGGCCCAAGGACTTGACAGCTCACCCAGGATTTGAGGACAGGCTAAAAGAAAGCTGTCCTTAACTCATCCATACCCAGGGTCCTGTGCCAGAAAGAGAGGTAATGCCAGTCCAGTGCTGGCAGACAAGTGGCCTTAACAAGCCTTACAGTATTCCTTGTCTTACCTGTTTGACCCCTTCAGATGAAGGCTTGTCTAATCCACTATCCTCATTCATCATTATGTGCAGGTTGGTTGCAGCCCGCTAAAGTGAAGGCTCTAGAGCATGTTTGTGCACAGACTCATGGAATAGACACAATTCCTTGTCCACAAAGGAAAAGCTTTGCCCTTTGCCAGTGGGAATGGAGGTGGTTAGAAAACAGGCTTGCCATGAGAGGAAAATTTTCTATTTGAAAACAAATCAGCAAGAACTGGCAATTTTCTTTCTATTGTGGCTCAAGGAAATCCACGGATACAGATGTTTAAATATCTATTTCCTAATAATTTCTAAAGGCATGATTCTCACTGACCTTTCGAATTTAGCTTCATAATGAATACTTGGCTTGAATGCTGAAGAGAAAATTACCTTTGCAAGAGCATCACTTTTTCATTCTTACATGTCAGCAAAGATATCCCCCCTGCTCCAACTTAGAAACAAGAAACTTGCTTGAAAAATGATCTGATTTCAACAAATTGACATTTTTTCCATGCCAAGTCTGCCACTGAAGCATTCCTGGTTCTTTGAGTCCTGAGTCTATGGCTTGGGACCCCATACTCTCCCTGGAGCTTTCAATACTATCTGTCAGCTCCACTGGGTGCAACTGGGAGCCAGATTAACTCATTATTTTCCCAGCATTATTGTTCCACTCTCCAGCTGCTGGATTCCTCAGGGGCTTTATTCAAGTGTTACTCCCAGTCCTGGAACCCTTTTTCTCCCTGGGATCTTCAGATGTTTTTAATGTGGTTATGAGACCACCTTCTGTGTCCCGAGCAATTTCCATTCCATCCCAGCTATCTACAAAATGGCTCTATTATCAGCTTGAAGGTGATAGACATTTTGGGACACCACGGTCAGTCCAATTTAGACATTATTCCATAAAGATTATAACCCGTTTAGATTTTATGATTCATCCTTCAGATGATTTATTTTCGTATTTTCCTTTCCAGTCTTCATTACAACCAAAGAAAAGCCAAATTGCACATCCTTGATGGGCTCAGAACTCTGATAGGCACAGAGGTTAGGCAATCTCTGTCCTCAGGCTGTCTAAATGGGTTTCTAATTGCGTTAGATCTTGCTATGAGTTAGATAAATTCGATCTGACCAGGCAGGTTGGCACCGGGCTTTGGCGGCTTCTTTGAGCATCATGCAAATTTCAGGAGGCTTCAGGGCACCCATGTGGAGTCAGCCCACATTTTACCCAGATTTATTCATTAAATAGTGCCTCGGGATCTGCTGTCCATTTTAGGATGGCTGCTCTGCTATCATTATTTCAGCAGGACTTGCAGCGCCTCTCTTCTTGTCTGCAAGGTCAGCACTTGCTAATGGCCAGCGATGGATGCCATGCAAAGGGCCACTTAGAAGAGTGAGCAATTGCTTTTCATGTAATACCTGGCTTGGGAGGTGTGATTCCCATGGAGTCCTCTGTGTCTTT
Organism: Loriculus beryllinus; assembly: GCA_039877255.1. Classification (NCBI taxonomy): domain Eukaryota; kingdom Metazoa; phylum Chordata; class Aves; order Psittaciformes; family Psittacidae; genus Loriculus; species Loriculus beryllinus. Next base: position 3,199 of record JBCJKH010066734.1, on the reverse strand, counting down.
CCTCCAGTTATGGATTCCTTCTGTAACTTTGTTTGTCAACAATGAAACACCTAAAGGGTTGTTGGGAGCAACCCTCACTTCAGACACTGGGGTAGGGATGGACACAAGGCTTCATGGGCAGAGAACAGGCATTAAAGAAGACCTCAATGACACAGAATCACTTGGGTTGGGATGGACCTTAATGCTCATCCAGTTCCAATCCCCTTCCATGAGCAGAGACACCTTCCACTAGACCAGGTTACTCAAACATCAGATGGACCAGAACAGTTGTCGCTGTTGCCAATGTGCCTTCTGCAACCACAGGAGCTGTCAGCAGGTGACCCCAGCAAATCACCAGACTGGCAGATCAGAAAGCTGGGCCTAGTGGTCATGTCCAGAGCTGTCAGTGCTTGTTTGGGTATACCACGTTCAGTGAGGGAATTTTGGGAAGGTCTGAATGGTTCTTTTGAATCCAGGAGGTGCATAGAACACACCTTTGCTTAGGGCTGGTTCTGTCTATCTCCCTCCATTGTTAGTGCTGGCTGGAGCTCCAGCCAGGCAGTTGTCCTTCCTGGTTGCTCCATCTTTCCTTTGTCCAAAGCAGGCAGAGTCCCTGGGACCCATTCCCTTGTTCTACATAAGTTCTTTCCTCAATTTCTTCATGTTGTGCTGAAAAGGAGCAAGCCAGTACTGCTGGGAACTGCAGCTCAACCGTGGTTTGGTCCACTTTAAGAAGTGATAGTTAACCCTTGTGCCTCTGAACATCTGGACCTGGCAATGCTGTGGCAAGGCAGGGAGGTACCTCTGGGGCAGACAGGATTCCCAGACCATGAACAGGGCCAGAGGGAGAAGCATAGCCCTTGAGGAGCAGAGGGTTACCGTAGGTGCCAGGAGGATGATGCCAAGCCGCAGTGGCATTTGTCTTTTGCTGCTCACTGCTCTCCCTCATCGCGCTGCTCTGCCTGGTGCCACGTATCACTGTGAGCTCTTTACATCGCGTGCAGGTGATGCAGGTCTGGCAGCCCCAGGTATGAGGGTAAGTGCAGGAGAAATGAGGAATGCTTTTGGGGAGTTTTCTTCCCCAAATGTCAGTACATGGCTGGTTGGTGTCCTACTGGGGTAGCACAGGGAATGATTGGAAGAGACATCTGCTCTGAGTCCTTCTTCACCCCCAGACACCAGCAGAAGCTGTTGCTCAGATGAGCTGTAAAATGGTCAACTGCTATGACCACAAGCTTGTGTCCGGTTTCCTAGAGCCAGAGCGTTGCCCTGGATGGCTTTTGGCAATTCAGGTCCAGCTTTCCTTGCGGCTTGCCCTGGTTTCCATGGGCATAATATTCCCATCCTCCTCCTGCTCTGAAGCCTGTGTTGCCCTGCGCTGGAGCTGTGCTCCTCTCCAGACATGACACTAGCACATAAAATCATTCCCACATGCAGCAAAGCTTCGCTACATGAAAAGTGCAGCTTGGGGGCATGATCTCTGGGCTTATCTTTCTGGGTTCTTTCGCAGTAACCAGGGATGTTGTGTAGCTCCAGGTTGGTTTGTAAAAGAGAGGGGCTCATGAATGAATCTGGAGTTGACTAACTCATGGGCTACAATGGCTCCCTTGTCACTTATTTTTATATTCTGGGCATTTGGTCTGACATTGCCTTTCACTTGCAGCCCTGTGAGTTGCTGCATTGTGGCGGCTGTTGGGGAAGCAAGCTCCTTTGGCAGCTGGCTGAAAGGCCGTTGAGGCTCCTGGCATGTGGGGAGGCGCAGGAGCAATTGGAAGCTGCCAGATGAGCCCATTAGCCGCGGATCCTGCTTTCGGATCAGCAGCTAATGGCATTGAAATATCAACATTGTTGTTATCAATGTTGATATTTCCACCACTCCTGCGTTCATCGATGCTCGGGGCGGGGGGAGCAGAGCAGCTCATCTCCATGGGGGCTGTTGCTCTGCACTGTTCCTGATGGCAGGAGAAGTGTGCCTGGAATGGATTTTAAGGTTTCCTTTGTGAACAGCACAATTTCAGGCCTGTCAGATGGGGACCAGCATCTCCTGCTGCTCGGCCCATGTGGTCTGCACAGGGGGTGATGATGCCGTGTGTTTGTGAGGAGCTGGCGCAACTTCCCCAACCCTGGTACTTCATAGCGCTGCTGTTATTTAGGCTGAGTTTGTTTTCCCTGGGTTTAGCAAGGAGAATCATCTTGGTGCAGGTCTCCATGAGACGTTTGTAATGAAGAGATGAGGCAGGAGGGAGAGGAGTGCGGCTGAGGAGGGATGGGGACCCTTAGTCCCCCTGCAACGTCCATGGGTGGGGACCCTTAAGGTGGAGAGCATCAGGACAGAGGAGCCTTGGTCTAGTGTGAGGTATCCCTGCCCGTGGCAGGGGGTTGGAACTGGATGATCTTAAGGTCCTTTCCAACTCTAACTATTCTATGATGGCTTTCTATGATGGGGCTATGGCACTGATGGATAGGGGCAGAGCAGTTGATGTCATCTACCTGGAATTCTGCAAAGAGTTTGGCACTGTCCCGCATAACATCCTTGTCTCTAAACCAGAGGGACATAAATTTGATGTGGTTGGATGAGTCTGTGGATGAAGAATTGGCTGGATGGCTACACACAAGGAGTTGCGGTCAACAGCTCAGTGTCCACATGGAGACTGGTAACAGGTGTTGTCACTCAGGGTTCGATTTTCGGACCAATCCCGTTCACATCTTTGTCGGTGACATGGGATTGAGTACACCCTGAGCAAGTTTGCCAGCAACACTAAGCTGGAGGGAAGGGATGGGAGCAATGGGGACCTTGAGATGTCTGAGATGTAGCCCGTGCCAAACTCATGAAGTTCAACAAACCAAAGTGCAAGGTCCTGCACCTGGGTTGGGAAAATCCCGGGCACAGCTACAGGTTGGGCAGAGAAGAGATTCAGAGCAGCCCTTGGGGGTGTTGGTCAATGAGAAAATGAACATAAGCTGACTTCAGTGTGCACTTGCAGCTCAGAAACCAACTGTGTGCTGTGCTGCACCAAAAGAAGCATGATCAGCAGATCGAAGGAGGTGATCCTGCCCCTCTACTCTGCTCTCATGAGACCTCACTTGGAGTATTGTGTGCAGTTCTGCTGTCCTCAACATAACGACATGGAGCTGTTAAAGCAAGTCCAGAGAAGGGCCATGATGTTGATAAGGGGGCTGGAGCACCTCCCATACAAAGACTGACTAAGAAAGTTGGGGC
>JBCJKH010066724.1:0-19283 GCA_039877255.1 Loriculus beryllinus | reverse complement strand
AGCAGTTTCTGACATGTTCATCTCTGTTTAATCAGTCATGTTCTCAATATTTTATCACTCAGAGAGTTTGAAACAGCATGGTGTTGCACACTGGGAGATATTCCCAGAACTTTAAACTCTGACCAAAATTACAAGTGGGATTTCCATCACTTCATTAGAAAAAAATAAAAAATAAAAAAGATTTTAAAAGCAGCTTAGCAAAAGCAAATATGGATGTAACTGCATACTTAAGTACTCCCTCGGAGTATCTGTGTAGCTGGCAAATGCAAGGCGCCAACATCTGCTGTGGGAACATGAGGCATTAGCGTGGGCAAACTGGAAGGGGCCATGTGAGGGCGAAGTTCATGTTGCTTGTGCTGGTGACTTTCTGTTAGATACTTTGACTCTAGGTTATCTGTGAAAGGTACACATGCTGTTTGGCATGTGTTCCCAGTATGCCAGAGATTAAAAAATAAGGTGTGACGAGTGATGCATGAGAGAGGCAGTATTAGGGTACCCTGAAGTATATCTTCTTTGTAAATGCACAGTACATTACTGTGGCATCACAGAGAGGAGAAACACTAAGTACTTGTTGAGGAAACAGGAATAAAAGCAGACAGTTAAGACATTGCCATTTCTGCTTGAGTTTGCTTTTTATTCTGTATATGCTGGCCCCTGCAACAAACACCTTTCCATAAACTATAGTTATCCTGATGAAACTCCTCGCTACAGCAATTTGCAGTGTATTTATAGTGCATTTATCCTCCCCTGCCATTCACTTTTGTTCTAGCTATGTGTGTCAAGTCAGTTTAAAAATCATAGAATCATAGAATAGTTAGGGTTGGAAAGGGCCTTAAGATCATCTAGTTCCAACCCCCCTGCCATAAGCAGGGACACCTCCTCCTAAATCATGCCACCCAAGGCTATGTCTACTTTTTTGAAGTAAAACCAGAGAGAAACATGGATAAGGCTGTGGTCAGTTCCAGTTTCTAAGGACCTTTCCCATGTCTTCTAAGCTCTGCTGTGGAGTCATCCCAAGAGCAAAAGGGTGGCAGAGAGCCTCACTGTAAGAAAACTTCATGCCATGACATTACCAGGAGGAGTAGGTACTTTGGAACTGCACAAATATGCAAGTGTAGGAATGCCCTACCGCTGAAGGACAGAGTTCCCCAGTGCAACATGAGGTACCCCTAGGTTACCATCTGGACTCGCAATCACAAGCGGTGGTGCTGAGGAGGCCACATGAGTTTGTGAAGCTGTGAGGCCCCAGTTAGAGCAACAGCATCCAGAACACCTAGACAAAATATCCCCTGAAATCATTTCTCAGTGTGTTTGTTCGGATTTTGTTCCTTGTCAGCATCTTTCCTAAAATCATTTCCCTATCTTTTTCTCTGATGTTGGATTTTATATTGCTGGTATTGTAAAAACTTCTGGCATTTCAGTTAGGCTGTTTAGGTGAGTCACTGTAAGGAAATGGTTATGTGACAGGGAACTGCTGTTCTTCTTGCAGTGTATTGCTGTTGCAGTGAATGTACCAGCAGGAGAAATTTGTGTGGGTGATATCTGCATCACCCTTTTACCTCTGTTTTCTCCTCTGTGGTCTCCACTCCTGATCCATGGCATTCCAGTTGTGGGCATCATTCTTTCTCATTGCATGTCTGCTTGCTTGAATGTAGACTATTTGTTTTAGCATCATGTATATGTACTCTCACTTGCTTCCCATTCAGCTTGCCTTTAACAACTCCAGTACATGCAGACTCTTCTGTGTTGGTGCTTTTTATCCCAAGCAACTTCACCTTCTTGGTTGTTGCTTTGTTTGCTTTTTTTGTTGGGTTGTTTTTTTTTTCCTCTTAGTAGGACATGACAGATCACTTGTGTTAGGAGAGAACTCCTCTCCTTCCATTACTATGTGGTACAAAACCTGTTCAACAAAACCTTTCTAGATTTGAATATAGATAGCTGATATCTACATCTTTGCTGGAAATCAACTGACACAAATTCTCAAAGGAAGTTGTTAATGAGATTTGAGCTGAAAAGCTCTTCTTTGGACTTATGTATGTTTTTCAGTATGTACTGTCACAACAGCTGGATGGTTACAAAGAGCCATTGATAAGCTTGGTACAGGCACTTGATCAGCTATTTTACTATTATCTCCATTCTCAGGGATTAAAAAAAACTATTGGCTTGAGCATTTTAAAAGTACACGAGTTCAAAAAAGTATATGCTGCGTGATTTAGAAGCTTTCTTTTTAAATCATATATAAATTAAAAGCTGCTTAATTTAAAAATGTATCTTTGGCTGAGGTACTTAATGTTGAAAAGTGGTTACTCAGCATGTAAATTACCATAAGTACTTTTCATAAGAATTTTTATGACATAACAAATTTTTTAAATGGTTATTTACACAATAGCTCCTAGTGGCTTGCCCTTATAGTTTATGAAATCAATAATCAATGTTCTTAAAAGTCGCTTAATTAAAATTTATGTAATCCACATTATAGGAAAGATCAGGTAATGTATAGTTACATTGAAAGCTTAATAGCTCTTTTAAACTGTTAAGGTCCTCTACTTGTAGTCTTGTGTACTTCTATGAAGGACTTTTCCATTACTTAAATCCCTTAAAACCCAAAGAAATTAGTGCCACCAAACTTCACTAAGTTGCTGACAAATCATCTCTGATGACAAGTTTTTGAATGGCAAGCAGGACAGAGTATAACACAGGTATACCTTTAAAAATATGTCAGATTGAAATATGTGGCTTCATAGGTTTTTTCATTTCCTCTATCTCTACTTCACTGGAATGCTGGGTCACAACTGCTGGGTTCTCAGTTGTATGGTTTCATGGTCTGTGCTTGGTTCATCAACAGTATTTTAATTAATGGCAAGAATGCTTACTGCCCAAGTAAGTATTCTTTGAAGTTTTAAATTGAAATACCTTAGATATTTGGCTTAATAATAGTTTAGTGCCTTAACATTACAGACTTAATGTTTATACTACAAGCTCTGTCATGCTACAATTGAATATGCCCATTAGCATGAGTGGAGCAGGAGCTTACTTCAAGAGAGATTCTTTCCCACTAAAGATTTGATCTTGAAATCTGCAGTCATGAGAGAGCAATCTCATTTGATTTTAGTGGGTTTGAGTAGGTAACTAATGATACTTGTGGGGACACCTCAGGGTCAGGTCTTGTTTTGGCTGTTGTTTAAATGTCAGCACTTGTCAACACTTATCACATCAGTATTAGGGACTTGTACTTCTTTTTCCTTACAGTAAGGATACCATATATTAGACATGATGATGGTTAGCAAATGTTGACTTCTGCTGTATCCTTTGAAATGTTTGTTGAGGCACCCAACAGTTCTTTCAGAAGTGCAGCAGTCACAGCTGTGCCAATTTGATGTTTGCTAACATCATGCTGTTGAACTTTCAAGTGTACAAAAATGAAGATGGAAAAGCAGAAAAAAAAAGCATGATTTTTCTTCTCCCCACCCCCAATAACAACTGTAATTGCCACTGTGGAAAAGTCTGTAGAAAAGATGCTCAGGCATACGTTGGGAAGGAGAATCTTACACAGCCTCAGTGTGGTTTTTTGTTCAATTTAAGCTGTAGCCAGCCATGCAGAAAGAGTGGTCTTGCCTCAGCCCAGGCCCCGTGTCCCGAAGTGTCTCTAGGAACACTTTTTCCACAAAATTATTTTGGTCAGCTGATGTGAATGCAAACTGATTAGCAAAAGATATGTGTGCAGATGGCAAGAGAAGACAGAAGTGGGAAATGCTTTTGTAACAGAGATGCCACTTTTGGGAGACTGCTGAGAAAATGGAAGCAAGTTGTAAAAGCAGGGAGGCTGGAAAAGAAAGCTCAGGGAACAGACACTGATTGACTTCTAGGAGAAGCCATGGGTAAGAGAGAAACTTTAACTTGCTGTCAATTCAGATTCAGGGATTACTTCAGAGATGTTAGGAAATTTAATCAATAATGTGTACAAGTGCCATATTTTATGTGTTTGTATGGTTCTTGAGTCAATTAAGGCAAGCTGATGTAAGACACAATTGGAGTTTAGAACCCTTCAAAGGTCATATTTTTGTTTGTTTCTGTTGCCACATGTCCCAGAAGAATGAACTATAATCCTAGTTTACTCTGGGTAAATAGGGTTGTGGAGCCTAAAAATATAGAAACCCTGTAGTCCAGTTCTTCTGCAGGTATTATGGGTTCATACTAAGAATCGCACCAATGAAGTGAGGGATAAAGAGAGTGAGGATGTACAGAGAGGGTGAATCAGATTAAGGCTAGAGAATATCTGAATCCCTTGCTCTGAGAATACATGTGGGGTGTACCCACTGGTGTAAATCTTCCCAGAGAAATGACTGGAACTTTAACAAGCACAAAAAAAAAACCCCAACCAACAAACCCCAAAAAACCCCAAATCATTGGCTTCAGGAAAGCTGTCTCCAAGAAGTATTCGAGACTAGTTAGATCCCACACTCCATACAGAGCAACTGTTTCACCCATAGTCATTTACATAATTATAACCTTGCTTCTCTTTTCACCTTCAGAGTGGGAGGTTTTGTAATTCTTGCTAATTTCAGACAGATCTCCCACTGTTTCATGATGAACACTTTATATAACACAAGTATTTCTGTGTGGCTAATGTTTCTAAAGCTGTGCTTGAATTTTTCATGGATGATAGGTCATTTTCTTTCCTTCAGCAATTGAAAGAAACCAAAGACTCTGTGCTGCTCACAGTTTAAAAGTTAGGCCATTTCTGTCAGGAGAAATAGGGCAGGGCCTGAACCTGCGAAACCTTTAATGGTGGCTTTGTTTAAGTTGATGTGGTCTGGATGGTCAATGCTTGAACCAATGAATTATAAAGGGGACCTCAGACAAAGACAGCAGGAAATGAAAGACAGTTGCAGGGTGTATAGTGGTATGCAGCAGTTTAATACAGTTATCCAGGGTAGTTCAGGTATCAGGGAATTACTGGTACATCAGCATGCTCTCCTGATATTTCTGAGATAACACTCAGCTAAGATACATGAGATGTCTCCAGTAATGCAGGTATGTCTATGTACTGTGTCGTATAAACTTATCCTCAGGTTCAAGTAGGACACGCTCAGCAAATTCAGGTTATATGGATGTGTATACATTTTCCCTGTAAAAATAAAGCATAAGTGCTGACAGTCATCCAGTTTTACTTCATTACAATCAGGCTGTAGTTTCTTGTCTTGTTCTTTCCCTCCCAGCAATGCTTTTGTCTCACCTGCTTTGTGTGCTCTATCAGTGTTTGGAAGAAGATGACTTCCATGAAATCCTTCTCTTGTGCTACCAGTTTGACAGGATCTGAAACTAGCTTTCTAATATGATATCAATAAAACCAGTAATTGGAGAAAAGGTACCCAAAATGATATTTTTTTAATTTTGTGAACAAAAAAAAGACATGAAGAGGTAGGCAGAAAACAGTCAAGTGCACTATGAATCACTGCAGGGATACAAACAAAATTTCTTAATGATAGAGTTCTCACTGATAAATTCTGTTTGGTTTTGCCTCTAGAGTTGTCTCTGCTAATGACAAGCAACTCTGCTTGGAACTTATTTGCATAAGTTCCACTCATCCACACTATGTATGAGTGGATGAGAGAAAGAAAGAAAGAAAGAAAGTGAGGCTGCCCTGAGACTGTATCCCCATGACAACTTCATTTAATGGATTATTAAGAGCCAAGAGAATATTGAACAAAAAGTCTCTCCCAGTATGGCTAGTGGAGCGTCAGTGCATTATCACATAACACTACTACAGTCAGCAGGAAAGAAAAATTTGAAAAGAGACCCATGGATGGGGTTAGTCTGATTAAATGTAGATCTCTATATATGAGTTAAGCAACCTTGGTTTCATTTAATAGTGGGAAAAACATGAGTCTTCATTTGTCCAGATTAATTTCCCATTAAATAGAAGTCTAATGGGAGCCTTTAGTGATTAGTTCAGATTTGAACATTTAAACTAGAGATACTTAAAGTAAGATGAGAGAAATACCATCTTAGTCCTCACTATTGATTCTTCACTACATTGGAAAGTAACTACCCAAAAATTCAGAGACAAAAAAGCTGTTTTGAATGAAAACACAAAAAAGTGCCATATCATGTCAATGGAATTGCTACATTAAGTCAAATCCTCCTTTCCCTCAGACTGCTGAAAACATAAGTGAGAAAAGTTCCACCAATGTAAAAGGATGCAGGTGAAGGCCCAGAAAATGAGTTGTCTATTACTTTTTGATTAATTGGCCTGCCTGATTCACAACCAGCTGTGAATTGAGACATATTTATTTAATGGATTAATCATTTTAATAATTAATTTTACATTAGATTAGAACTACATTTCAACGTCCATGTTACACTTCAAACTCAGAAGTAACTGCTTCCAAGGTTTTATTCTAGCACTAGTCAGGTCAGATTCCCCAGAATGTTTGTACATGTAGATCTGTTGAGGCAGATAGGACTGTTGAAAATATGAGAAGCAAAGCAGGGCTTGGTATGTAGTTAGTTAAATGGCACTCAGTTGTTTAGTGGATTGATAGGCTATGTCTAAGCTGTAGGACATGGAGCTGGAAACTTGCCATGTCTGGGCTTCACATCAGAATGAAATCCAGGCATGTACCTTTCTGTGTCAGTCTGAATGACACCATGGTATCATGGAAGAGGAGAGAAGTTGGAAGCTGTCATGCTTTCTGACAAGTCCCCAGTGTAAATGACTTGGGATGTGCACAGAAAGGTGCACCGCATTGCAGATCTCATATAGTCATAGGAATCATGCCTGTTGTGTTCAGCATCTGTTCATTATCATGTGGTAATGATTAAATTGTTTTCATATAATATCTGGGTATGTAAAAGTGGTTAGATTTAAAGTTGGTTTTTTTTCAGGTTGGTTAGTATCTGTAGCACATACATACACAAATAACTGCAACAACAGCGTCTGAGAAGAAATGAAAGTACTTAATGTGTAGTGAGTATTAACTTCTCCCACAAGCATGCCCTGTTTGATCTGGAGAAGACTTAGAGTGCAGGAGGTGAGAAATTAAAGAAAAGTTTGTGCTGCTTTTGGGTTGCATGGTTAAAGGAAGCATCTTAATACTCAGCCCTCAGGTTGCCATTTTCCTTAAATGCTCAGTTAATAAGAAAAGGTTTTGACTTTCTCTTTTTGAAGAGTAATATAAGCCAGCAGATCAGAGGGCCACAGTTGGTCTGTAATCAGCAGGATTTTTCATCTGTACTAAATCTCTATCAGCATAAATCAAAGCAAGTAACCATAAGTATGATGTGAAGATTCCTGTATCTGGAGTTCATCCAGCACCCTCAAATGGTGTTCTGCATTTCCAGCCTTCCTGTTCCTTCAGTCAACCCAGTACCCCACCTTACAAAACAGCTTCTGCTCTAAGCACCCATGTTGAGAAAGGGGAAGATGAAACTGATATTAACCCCTCATATTCAGAGGATTAGCCAGTTTGTTCCTATACAACTATTCTGGAAGCTATCATGCTGCAATACTTTTTATGAACTCTAAAGGAACTTATTTTAGTTGAATAATGGTTAATTTACCGCCAGAGCTTAAAAGGGCAAAAAAAGATAGCAGCACATTTGGGTTCACTGCATGATGGGGAAAAATAAATATTTCACAGAAAGAGACATCTGAAATTCAGATCACATTGAGATGCAAAGAAAGCTGTGAAAAGCAGTAGGAGGGTGATTGTATTCCAATTAGATTTCTTCTGCTCATATAAAACAGTCTTGAACTGAAAGTTAATCATCTGATTTATGGATCTTGGGAGGAGTGAAACCCTATGAGCTCCTGAACAATGAGAGGCAAATGAGATGGTGAGGAAGAAAAACAGTGTTTCTGAGACTGTGCTTCTGGGGAAAAAACAAAGATAATAAAGTCTAAACATGCTCTTGGTTTAAAAACTTACTTAGTGCTATCCTCCTCTTAAACTCATGTTCTTGCCATACAAACAAGTTGCCTTTCTTGGCCAAAGCTGTCAAAAGCAGCTTATGATTTCATGCGTCACAATCTTTTGGGCACTTGATAAAAATATTTCTACAAGGTTTCTTCAAGACCTTCCAGAATTATGTTGCCATGGTTGGTTTATATTTATTTGATTGGTCATAAGCAATCTGACATCTGATCTGGGCTTGGGTCACATGTAAAGCATGTGTATTCTTCAGCTGAATCCTTTTAAAAGCATTCCAGGGACAAATTATATGAAGATTACTGTCAGCCAAAAGAGAACAACTGGATTCTTGTAAAAGCCCTGCTCAGTGACAGGGTTTGGGGCACTGTCAGATCAGTGATAGGAGGACTGCCTGGCACCAGCGAGGATCCATTTATATGCTCTTATTTTTCCTTCTATTAATCCATCAGTAGCTAGCCCTCAGAAATGAAATACCACGGGCATTTGTGAAATGAGCAACAGAATAGATGTGACATATCATAGATGCCATTTCTTTCTGTCATTCTTGGGTCTCAGCCTTCTGCCCAGATCTGCTGCTGGGACTGATGCAGCAAAGCTGAGTCCAAGCAGGACAAAAATGATATTGGTAGATAGAGGACAATACTCTCAAAATTTTTCAGTTATGCTGTCTTTAGATGAAGACATACCTATGACTGGTAAGCCATTACCATAGTTAGGCTGCTTGTGTAGAAGTATTTATAGACAGCATTTTCTATCAAGATACATAAAATACTTCTATTCTTTGGATAATGATAACTCTTCCATTTCAACCCAAAACCACACTATCTCAAATTTGAACCTAGAGTCTGGTTTCCACTACACTGCAGTACTTTAAGTGTCAGCCTGAATGTTTAATGGGTTATTTAACTGTATTACAGTTCAGGATGCATGTCTGACCTGAAGGCCCAAATGTCCAGGTCAAACATACACATTTGCAAGTTGAGGTCTGGGTATCAGTTATTAGCACTTTTTGCGCCTTTAGTGGATATGTTTTGACCTGAAGTTCTTTACAACCTGCAGGTGGGGGGAAGGAGAGAGGGCGGGGAATAATCTCTTTTTACCAGTAAAGTTGGCTGTTACTATGACTTTTCCCCTAGTTTCTGTATTAGTTTGCACAGAGTGCTGAGGCAAGGTCAAAATCTTGCTCCTGATTTTCAGTACATTTCCTGGCCTGCATACCGAATACCTAGAACTTTTCCAAATTGCTGCTGATAATCTTCCATCTTAACCTTCAGACCCAGTGCTGCTTCCCACCTTTTAGTAGGAAAGGGCTTGTTATCTCTTTCTCAGCCAGAAACATACACTGACATATGTGTTAACATTTTCTTCTGTTGTTCCACTCCTGTGCATCAGGAAGCAGAGCTAGGTCCCTAATTGATTATTTCTATTTTCTTAATAGAGACTATTTATAGTCAGAAAATGTCTTAAGCAGCCATCTGTTCCTTACGCTGCTCCATACATGCCCTCATCCCTGACCTGAAGTAACCATCTTTTCTTCAAGGAAAGGGGGTTTAAATATTCATGCTGGCTAGGTCTTCAATAAACAAACTCTTAATTGGTATCACAATCTCCCACACAAAAGTGGTTAGTTCCTTCTTTAGACTTCCAGCATTTGAAATATTTACTATAGTGAATGAGGGCATGCCTCACGGGACAGAAAATCTACTTCTTGAAAGAAATTTCATATGTTCAGGCTTGCATTTCTGAAGAATACTGAAACTTCCACCATTTGAAATGCAAAAATCAACTTACCTGAGGAAGCACTGTTAGCACGTTAGACTAATAATGTATTTCTTGTAATTGTGACTGTGTTTCCATTGCAGTCACAACAGGGAAGGTGTAGAAATCTTGATGATGGGTAAGCTATAGTCTCTCCTGTTTTGAATTCTAAGGTTGTTTAGTTGTCCATTCTTTCATATGACTGAGGACTGAGGACTTGAATCAGTAGCTCATGCACAGGCATCGTGTACCATTTAAGATGCCCTAAGGTAGATATCCAGCCTGGGACTCAACTAATGCTCCATACGACCACAAGCCTTTGGCTGCATCAGCCAGCCTTGTGAAGGTGCTCCCAACACCCAAACTAAACTGAACCGCTAACCCTGAACCATCTTCCCCAGCTGCACCACCTCATCTCCTGCTCCTCAAATGGAGCAACAGACACAAAGAGCTAAAATGTTGATACAATTCGTGAGCATCCTTCTTCAAAAGAAATTGTACACCCCACCACCTAGTCATAGCAATCTGCTGAACAAGCACCAAGTGTAGACCAATAAACGAAAGGAAACTGTGAGGTCGGTACAGGTCATTATTTTCACATACCTTTGAATAATGAGGGCATCACATGTCAGCCAGAGGAGAACAAAATGTCACATTCTCCAGCTAAAGGTCATCATCGGTCATAGGTCACAGAAGGGAGGCCAGGAAATAACCTATGAGGTTAGAACGAGTGCACAAAGAAAGGGCAACAAATGTCAATGAAAGCATGCAGCTGTTGTGAGATGAAACAACTGAGGCACCCTTTTGTGCTGACACAGGCTTAAAAAAATGTCTCTGCTGACATTTTTTTTTAACTGGCACTTTTATAGGACATTGACATTAACGTACCCAACCCTGAATTAGCCTTTTCTGAAAGCAACAGTTTGGAAGTTAAGTGAAGCATTTTCCAAAGAATCATAAGCAAGACATTATTATTTCAAGTGATTGATGTTACAGTGGACTTCTAGCACCAAATTCAAGTTTCATTCTCAATCCTTGCATCTGGACAGTGTGATAGCAATCAGAAACAAATGGAGGTGGCAGTCTGCATTGCAGTAAGGTCTTTTGAAAATTCTTTTTTGCCTTTACCAACAGTCAGAATTGTCATTCCATATTTAATACATCACATTGCATTTATCTGATTGTTTTAATTCATGTATTTCGGAAAGGTTGATTTCAGGGTTGCTCCTGAAGTGATGACAAGCATTTGAGGGGCAATGATACAGGAAAATGATAATGAATAGTTTAGGAATATGTGGAAACATATCCAAAATGAGAAACGCCCACAATTTCTGATGAGTGAACTGCATACTTGACTCATCAGTCTTTTGCTTTTTCCCCTGAACAGCAGCACAATATTATTTTCTCTTGTCATTGTGAGTGTAAACCTGACAGTCTTACCATCATGAAATAACATGATGATACCAGGAATGCATATTACATGAAGGACTGCTGCATCTCCCATACCTATCATACTGGACAACACATGCAAAGAGACTGTCAAAACCAAAAAACCTCAATAAAACTTTGCAGTAATATGTTCTGTTGTGGTTGGGCAACTTTACAAGATTAATGTTATCAAAAATGGCTTAACTGATGATGAAATGCCCACTGTCCAAGTATTGTATATTTACATTACATTACATTAAACAGAAAGAGGACGATCCAGAGATAAGAAAATTATAAACTGGAAATACAGGATTGTTGCTACTTGTTTTAAGCTTTTGCAGTTGGTTAGCATACGACATAAGACTGAGATAAATACCCTCTCTGTGCTTTGGTTCTGTTTCTGGAACAAAGAACACTGGTATCTGGTATGATCTGGTTAGAAATTCTCAGGGGATGTGCTAACTTTAAAACTACTTCTGTTGTTGATGGAGCAGTCAAGGTTTTTTTCAGAATACCTGAATAATTGGTTTCTCAGTTCACTTTATGTTTAAGAATTCTTTTTTAAATAAAATAAGAAAGCACCCAAATTCAAGAGTTCCAAGAAAGAACTAAGTTTCTTCTTTTTATTCATCATTGGCTGCATACTTCTAATCTGAAATCCACCCCACACCCCTTTTCTTTCTGATAAATTTTTAACAGCAGTGGGGTTTTACTGCTTTTTTTGAGGTTGGCTTTAGTATTGCAAAGATGCAAACATTTTTTTTTTTAACTGGCACTGCTCAGATTTGCATGTCCCCAATAGTGCTAGTGAAGTCACAGATCTAACCCATTGCACTTCCTCCAAAATCTCGAGATCAGTGTTTTTGTCTTTGTCTGTAACAATACAGGATTTTCCCCTGTAAATTTCAGCAGAGGTAGAGTGCAGAAGAACTAAGCATCTATGCATATCGGAACATGGGGCACAGGCTGCATAATCATTCCATTAGATTGTATTCTGACAGGGCTTATTTACAAGCTCTATTTAGTTTAATTATGTTTTCTATCTGTATACTCTATTTTGGGTGTGTAATTGTTCACCTAAGAAACATGCCATTCTTTCGGCTGCCAGGTTGACTGCCTGAATTATAAGCAGCGAAAACAGTTTTCAGGCAGGTTTGAGTGAAGTCTGTTTGTATTTGAGTTTAGAATACTCTTCCTCCAACATCCTTTAAATAAAAGCCTCTCTGATTAATGTTAGTGGAAGAGAGGCTGAAACCTGTTCAACTGTAGCTGAATTGGAGTTTGCAGACACTCCCACAAAGCACTTCCCATTGCTCATTCCATGTACGTGTAATTCTACTCTCAGTAAGCTCAAAGGTTCTAAGGATTTAATTCTACTCTCAGTAAGCTCAAAGGTTCTAAGGATTTTTTATTCTGAGTATGTGCAAAGATATGTCCAAGAAATCTCCTTTCCATTACAGTTCTGTTTTTCCTACTCTTTTCAAACAGGTCAGAATTACAAGCAAAATTAATTAACTTTAGGGTTTCTGAAGTTAATAGTATCAGAGATTTGCATTTTTTATTACTTAAAACCAAAATATGGCAGTTTTGGCTAGAAACGTTTCTGAAAAATACTCTCCAAATCCCAGACAGTTCTTGATTCTTTTTTTCTTTCTCAAGAATAAGCTTTGCCAAGCCTATTTCTGATTCAGCAGAATCAATAAATAAATAAGATTGTCTTTAAGTTGCAGAAAACTGCAATCAGTATGCTGCTGTGACCCATTGAACAACCAAAGGGCAGTGGCCAATTCAGTCCCATGTCATTGTCATTACTGGTATTATTGTGACTCTGGGCTACACCCAAGGAAGGTGAGTCAGAACTCTACAGTAAATATTGCAGGTCAAATGCTGAAGAGGCTTTGCCCTTACAAGCACATTCGATAATACTAAATATATATATAAGCAAGTGCTGAGTTAAAAAGAAGTCAGTGACTTTAACATGTCTTATCTATATGGAGGTCATTGAACCCTCTTTGAAAAGTATTTTTTTTCTGATGCCATCTGCTTTTCTCATGATTTTTTCCCCCCTCAACCCATTTAAAATGGATGTGTACTCAATCTTGAGCTAAGCATTCTTGCAATGATTGAGAAATGTCCAAGGTCAGAGCTTACAAAGAATTCATAAGGGAAGCAGCAGGCATGAAAGAGAGGTGTTTTTTTACAGACAGTTCATGCGCCTCTATGAATTGGGCATGACATATTCATGTTAGTGACTTCATTTATTTAATGTGGCTCCAAGTAATTGATACCAGTACAGTGATAAAAGTACAGAGACTTCAATGCCAGAATTGCGATAATGAAGAGCCTCCCTGCTGATTCTATTCATGGGACTGCTAGTCTGCTGGGAAAGACCTCTGATGAAAACTGGGATGCAGCAAATGCCATAAAATAATCAAAAGCACAAAGACTTTTACCTGAGGGGAGCTTGGTCAGGGAGTGATTCAGGGTGGCAGAAGAAAAGAGGGAAAATTACATTAGCTGACAAACCAGGCACAGCTTGTAAAAAAATCTGATCCAAAAAGTGAGGACCATGTTATATGCAGAAATCTTCATCTTTGGAACAGAGTCCAATTATGCGGCTTCAACAGCTAGTTAACTAATATATCAACAGTGCTTCTTACCTTGCTGAATGAAATTCAAGCTTACTTCCTCATCTACCAGCCATTTGTTCTCTCTGCCTTAGATTGTGAGCTCTCAGAAACAGCAGCTGTCTCTTTATTATATGCTTAGCACAATGGGCTCCGCGTTTGGGCAGTAGAAAATAATCATCTAGGCTCAAGACAGCCATACAAGTGCCGAAACACAGTTGATGTCAGGAGTCCTAGAGAGGAACTGAATATTAATATGAATCTAAAATCCTTTCTAAGCAAAAATCTCATTTGTCAAAGCTGTTCATTTGTTTCATTTCATGTAAGTGTGTCAATGGCTGATTAAAATTCATAAATGTGCAGCAGAGTTACTGGATAAACGTTGAGTTATTGTGTACATATCAGAGTGCACTGAAGGCAGGAGCCTAGATGTGAAAAATTGTGTCAAGAGGAAAAGACCATGGTATGAGTCACTGTTAAGACAGACTCACCAAACAATCCACAATGTCTCTGTGTAAACTCTGCTAGTGATTAATGATCTGTTACAATACAATAAAAGAAATAAAATGCCTCTTATTTACAGCCCTTGTTTACATAGCTTCAGTTTCCAGTGACTGCATGTCTTGATGATTTTTTTCCTACCAGATAAGTTTCTGCTATCAGAATCAGCTATGATCAAATTTCCCTATTTCTACTTGCTGTGCCTTCTCTTCATTACATCCATGTTACTTAGCTGTCTTTATATCTTGGGTACCTTTAATTCAAAATTTGGATCATAGCACGTTGTGTCCTTTTTTCAGTCTTGAAGCTACCATGCAGTGTTTAAGAACTCCATCCCATGTCTTCAGCTACTTTTCCAAAGCTGCTACTTCAGCAGCTCTAGTGAAAACTTCTTATGAATAATACCTTATTCATCCTAAAACAAAATAGCTTCAGGTGAGTTCACAGGCACCTACAACTCCTGCAAATTGCTATTGTTAAGATGTGCCTGCAGAAGGCAAGGTCACAGCTATAGCATACAGCTATGAGTCACACATATTTGAAGTGGACAAAGAATTAGAAAAGGCATTTTACCAGTGGAGTTTAACTTGATTTTTTAATCAGGTACATTTAGTATGCAACATTATTTAAATTGGACAGATGAGCAATTGCTGAATAGTGCTATATCTATGCTTGCAAGAGTCTGGAAATGGTGTGAAAAGGAATAGCTGCAGGGATGAAAAAGAACAAGCTACTGCAAATGTGGCTCTGAAATGCCACTGTACTTCGAGAAAAGGGTGAAGAATGAGCTGTTTACAGGACTGAATATGAAAAAATCTTAGTATGGGACAGAAGAAGTGCAGCAAACATAGAGACAACTTCCCACAGATGGGTGAGAACAAAAACATCAACACAAATAGGCAACAGTGAACATTGTGTGCCAAACAAATATTGCCACTAAGACTGTGCTGGCTGCCTTTTTCTTGACAGAGCTTTCTAATACAGGTGAAGTAAATTTGGGGAATAAAGGCACAGTGTGATGTGCATGTAGTGGTACAGCTGCCCTCATCTCTATTCTTTAAGAGAAAAGGAAGAAATTCATACTCATTCCCACTAATTAAATTGTCACACTTCCCAAGACCTGTGTCTTGCCCAGATAACAGGATTTATATTGTGGTGTAAAGGAGGGCCAAGGAGCAGTTAAGCACAAGCCTCCAGACTGGTGACACTGCTAAACTGTTGGTCTGGGACCTCTCCAACGAGCTCAGCCCAGGAACAGTTTGGATTTTCTATGGAACATAGCTCACATCAGAGATCTCAGCTAACAGATGGCAAGGACCACACTGTACTGAGTCTGACTTCTTCCATTCTGCACAGTCTTCTTCTGTACCTTTACACACTTCTCTTGCACAATAACCATGCGGTATGCAAAGCACCCTCCTAGCTTCAAGCTGAAGATAAAGATAGTACCCTGGTAGTCTGCAGTATCATTTAATATGTTTTAAACTAGTGTCCTCAGCCCCAAATAGAAATGGGCATGAGAGGTGCCCCACAGGGCAGGAGACAGAGGACCAAATACTGTGTAGTGATGGAGCAGCAAGTCTGCTTTGGCGTGTCAGTAGCCCTAATGAGCTTAGAAGTGAACTAGTCAGTGCAACACAGCCCTTTGTGCCAGGTACTGTCCGCTGGCTCTCCTTCACTTGGGTGTGCAGAAGCATCCAAACTGTTCAAAGGCCAAACTCAGATGTCCACTGCTATTCAGTGAGAAGACCTGTGTTAAATGAGTACATCTGGGGTTATAGTCACCAGAGAGCAAAAATGTTGTAATAGTTATGTCTATTACTAATCCAGACAGTAGAACTGTAATGGAGAATTTAAAGGGTTGTTAGATTAGGTTGAAAGTTTTTATTAAAGCTATTTCACATTGGCAAATTTAATTATGACAAATTATTTGAATAGATAATAAAAAACACATGTTATTTGAATAAATAAAAATTATATAATGGTAACAATAAAAATTGAAAAGAAACAGAACACCATAGCAAAGCAATGCTTTGTGTTTGACATATTATTCATCAAATGTTTTGCTTTATTTAAAATACAGCTGCTCTTTGAAATAGAAAATGAAAGGATTCAAGGAAGGATCCAAATGTCCACAACATATTTGGTTTTAAACATTTTCGGCAAGCTAACTGTCTCCAGAATTTAATTTTGCACAATGTTTGGATTATTTTTTGAGTTTTCCCCCACTTATTTTAATATGAATATTTAATATGATCTTTTGTGTGTCAAAATTTTTCAATCCTGACATTTCTAATGGGATGGAAAATCCATTTGACAATCGACTTTAATTTGTATGCTTTTGAATTGTTGTATCAGCTTTTGGCTTCTTGTTCATAATGTCACTTAGTGGTGGCACTCTTCGTTCTTGAAAGAACTATTACGAATACACAGTACTTTTAAAATACCAAAGGGTAGGTAAGCACTCTCTGTGTTCCCTTACATAAACCATCTGAAGAAATAGGATACAGGGAAGAAATAAAACACCAACTAGAAGGCTTCTCCACAGCAAGCTCCTGTCAATTTGCACTTGCTCTGCTCCCTTCTTGAGTAGTATCAGTCCACAGATGTCAGCCTCCTAGGAAATTACTATCAGTATCAGTCTGCCGAACATCAAACCAGTACAATACAGATTAAAAGCCTGATGCAATTTCATCCTGAAAATGACTAAGTCAGGACTTGGAGTGATTGCTCTGGAAAGCAGAGGTTCAGCTAAAACTAGCTACAGTTGCCAGTAATGTATTGATTTAGTATGCCAGCTATAGCATCGATTATCTTCTGTCTGATTCAGCCCTCTGATTTCTATCTACTGGAAGCGCAGAAAACCCTCTCTCATGAAAAATATTTCAGCTCTTGTGCATCCTCCCACCAAATAAACCCCCTATGAGTTTAAGGAATGCTTTGCCATAGTCAGAGCCACTTCAAACAACCGGAGCTTAGTGTTTCTGAAATAAGGTTTTCCAGCAAGGGCTGAACATATTAAAAAGGTCAATTGAGGGCACACCTGCAAATGCAAGTGTATTGACTACAGACAAGTTAACCTCTCTGGGCATGATCTAACCTGCCTAATCCACTGCCCTTTCCCCCTTAGTAACAAGGCACCTGGTCTCCTAAAGGCGTTGTTTAAATTTCTTTTGCATTATGGACTTTTACCTCCTGACGTTACTATATGTTAGATTTGCTAAACATGAGCTTAGTAGTTAGATCATTTTTAAAAGCTAATTGTATTTCTTCTGCTAATGAATTATTCATAGTGTAATCGTATAAATCCACTCTCTACACTGATGTTTTATTTTGCATACTAATCTGAACATTTTGCATTTTCCAGGTTTTGATCTACAGATGATCTTTGATATTGACCTATTCATGAATGTAGGGTTTATGTTGCCCTCAGTGTTCTGGGATTTTTTTCTTTGGTTATTTTGGGTTTTTGTTTTTTTTTTTTTTTTCATGCAGCCAGGTAGTGCATACATTAGATTGGATATAAGGAAGAAATTCTTTACTGTTAGGGTGGTGAGGCACTGGAATGGGTTTCCCAGGGAGGTTGGGAGTGCTCCATCCCTAGCATTGTTCAAGGCCAGGCTGGAAGAAGCCTTGCGTGGCATGGTTTAGTGTGGCAGGGGGTTGGAACTAGATGATCTTAAGGTCCTTTCCAACCCTAACTATTCTATGATTCTATATACGGCACAGGCTTTATCTCGTGACTTTTTCTCCCACAAACCTGTTATTTATCAAGGGTGTCCAAGAGGTTTCCTAAGGACTGGTGTAGATATCTCTAGGCTAGCTACAATATCTGTGTCCCCAAATTTTACACCATTAAGTACTCTTCTGCAGTTATCTCTACTAATTTCAGCTGCTATTTTTGCTTCAAGAGCCAGAGTAATGCATCCAGAAACCCCAGGAAAGTAATAGAAAAGGCAGGATGTTACCTTGATCTAAAGAATAAAGCATTGGCAGTTGTGTAATACTAGGGGAATACTGAACAGCATCATACAATTGAGGCAATGCATGTAATCATTATGTCCAAGGTCTGGTCCCATCTTTGCCAGAAGTAGTCTATATTTTCAAGGTTCTCATCAGCTTCAATCAGCAAAGTGGTTTAAAATTCAAATGGTGAACAATCTCTGTTACCTGAGTTTATATTTTTAGGATTTAGTGTTGCATAATAGCAAGTTAAAGTTGTGTTGAGAGTGAAAGAAGGAAGCAATTCTGTAGAAATTTGGAAGGTAAGACTGTTTTTTGAAGCAGTTTTGTTATTTACAAATCTTAGTCACAGCCTGCTTTGTTCACATCCATGAGGATTACTGCTGGAACTATTCAGTAATATCAGGCTGATACTTAAAAGGTACTCACAAAATTTCACCATACCTTATACATTTGCATCATGATATTGTACCTTGTTGAAAAAAGAGTATTTTTCACTACTATAGGAATAAAAGTTGGTGTTTTTTATAAAAAAAGTAATCTTGAAGAATAGTGAGACCATAGCCCAACAAGACCTTACTGAAGAGAGATTTCTTAAAGGAAATATTCTATCAGCCTAAGAAGCTGAGATGTATATTGTCAATGAGATGGAGAAACAGAAGGTGAGCTTCCCCTGAAGCAACGTGTGAAATCCTCACCTGGTGTTGTTGACAGGAGGTTATTTCTGACTTCTGAAAATGAAAACTTGACTCTACAGAATGACAGCTTTGCTTCTTATGAAACCATAATGCCCAGAAGGGATAAATTCTTAGGTGAATGGAAAGATTTGACAGGCTTTCAGCTCAGTCATTTGAGATCTGACCATTCTCATGTTCAGCACCAAAGTCTCCTGCCTCTCAGAAACATCAGAAAAGATTGTGCAGAGGTAGAAAATCATTCCTACACAGCTGGCTGGGTGAACACTATCTGATGCAACTTCTGTTAACATGCACAGATTTTATGATCGTGCCTGTAACCAGGAGGCTGAGGAGAAACAGTAGTTAATCTGAAGGAAAAAAATACTGCCAGAGGC
>JBCJKH010066710.1:0-11495 GCA_039877255.1 Loriculus beryllinus | reverse complement strand
TTAAACACTTACATGGGCTTGAGGGGTGTCAAGCTCGTAAGAGAAATTAACTCTTGGACACTAGCCACGAAAAGACTGTGCCTCTGCCTCCCCAGACAATGAGAGCAGAGGACTGTAGAACAAAGTACAAATAGAGCAGTAGTAAAAGAGGAAAATCACAGTGAGGCAGGCAAATAAAATCTATGCAGTGTTTGAAAACATGTACCAATGTCTATTAGATGTATAAAATAGACAAATGCATTAATTGCCAGAAAAATAAATAGAAGTCATAATATGTATCACTGATCAATTAGTATTCAACAAACTCATTGAACTACATGATTTTTCAGAAAATTAATCGATTATTATTTGGGAAATATACACCTAGATCAATGTAGGGGGCAATAACTAAATCATTTAAATTACTATTTTTCCTGCTTCAGTTGTTCACTGAAAAACATCCTACCCTGGAGAATACCCATTGACAACACTACAGTTAAATGACAGCGGGTTTTCTTATCTCTTTGAAGAAAGAAGCTGGGAAGATTCTGTATTAACTGGTTTAGTCTTTAAGCAAAGCATCAAATAAATTACCGAAGCTCTGACTAGTACTACTAGTCCTATGTACATAGCTGTACTAAGTACAGTAGAAATACATCTTTTTGGTTTTGAGAATATTTTTATAGCAACTAATAATGTAAGCCTAATGGCTTTGCACTATGGTTGATACGAAACTAACTGGTACAAGCAACAGATTTTGCTTTTTTAATGGAGATTTATTTCCATCACAGAAAACCTCCTGAAAGTCAGCAGACAGATGCTGTTTGCAGCTTAGCTTTTGAACAATCGTAATGCAGATCAAAACTGAGATGCTGTGTAAAAACTAAGTCAAGAATCTGCATAACAGCTCATCTTCTTTGTCTGCAAAACAAAATATTAGTCCTTTACTGGTAAATCTCACAATCATCAAAAAAGAAAACCAAAACAAAACACACTAGTGTTTTCACATATATTTGCTGGGCTGTCACTGTATTATGGAAACCGGGCAAAAAATCGTTATCCATCTCATTAAAGAAACATTTCAAAAAGGTCTGTATATTAAAAAAAGGCATTCTTAGATAGTTATTTTAAAAAACAGTGGTGCAGTGCTGGTTCATTTACATTTTGAAAAGAGTATTTTTAATCTTGTACTAGCAATCTCCTGAATTTAAACATATTAGAAAAGCAACCCTAGGGTAACAATTGTGTGTCTAGTACAAACACAAAGCAAGACTGGCTACACTCCAGAACTGCCATTTTTTTTTTTATTTATTTCCTTAATATATCCCTATTCAGACCTTTGGATGTAGGTAGGTAAACTAGGATACGGGTAATTTGATCAGAAAGTTAAATACTTGAGGCTTTCTAAAATTTCCAGCTGAGGAATAGCACAGGAGTAACCGCATATTTTCAGCCATGTAATCTTACTGCATTAAATACTAAGAAAAGAAATCAAACCTGTGTAGTGATGTTTGTGCGATTTGTATATTCCAAGCAGATATATTTCTCATTCCCCCAGCAAGTAACAGAGAAGCAGTCCAAGATTATATTCTGTTACCAACAAGTTGTTTGTCAAATCTGAGTGAAAATGCGCCCCACTGAAGTTAGCGCAGTAACTCCCACAGGATCCAAGGAACATACACTTTCCTCTAAGGAATTCAGAATTATCATTAAAATTATTATCTGTACTCAAGACTTAAAATTAAGTTCCCCACAGCATTATTTTCAAATAGACTATGTAGTAAAATGATAACTGATTTTGTTTTGAACCTAAGGCAGCTCTTTGTACTAAAGCAAACAGTCTTGTAAATACCTTTGGTATTTGTTGGATCCTATTTCTAAACACAATGTTCATATTTCAGCTATAATAAGCACAGCATCTCAAAGATGTGTGAGGCATTAGCCTTGCAAGTGTCCAGTTCAGTTTCTTGAGTAAAGTGAGATTGTTAGTGTCAGCTAAATTCATAATGGAAAGCTGAGTGTGGTGCACATTCAGTGCCATTTGGAATGATTGGCAGCTGCCATCTAGCGTGGACACAAACTATACTACCACATCCATGTAATTCCACCTCTTCCTTGAAATTACAGTTTGTTCAGGTTAAGCTGAAAGCATTGGTCACACAAGGCAATGAAAACAAGTAAGGAACTGGCTACTAAACCATTTAGTACTCTTTCCCGACAGTTAGACACACTTCACATAAACCCACACCATGCAGCGCAGCATAAGGAAGCTTACAGTGAATTAAGGTTATGAAAATATATGAGCACTGTTTTCTTACTTAATCACTGTACAGTGAACACCAGTGCCCAGGGGCGGACAACTGAGCTGTGTTGTTCAGAAGCAGGTGCAGCCCAGTGACGTGAAGTCAACGCTAACTGCCCAGGCCCAGGCTGGGGCAGTGCCAGGCCGGGGCTCATGATTAGGAAGAAGCTCTTTACTGTGAGGGAGAAGAGCCACTGGAATAGGCTGCCGGAGGAAGTTGTGACTGCCCCATCCCTGGCAGTGGTCAAGGTCAGGCTGGACGGGCCTTGAGCAACCTGGTCTAGTCGGAGGTGTCCCTGTCCCCATGGCAGGGGGTTGCAACTACATAATCTAAAGGTCCTCTCCAACCCAAACCGTTCTATGATTCTATGATCCCCAGCATCAAAAATTACACAAGCCAGGTACTGGCTCCAGGAGGCTGCTATGACAGCAAGGGAGAACAGGGACACAAGGAATTCTAGGCTATGGCAGCGGACTCACTTCCAAACAAAATAAAAATTGGGATATGGGGTCTCTGCCACCAAGTCAATCCTCCTCCACCTGCCTTCTCAGGCCATGCCACCAACTCAAGGCTCAGAATAAAGCAGGCTGCTCATGACATGGGATCACAACCAGAGTCGTAGCAGTTTCTATTAAAAAGTAAAGGCCATAGCGTCTCTAGACTTGGACACAAACATGCTAAAAATAAAATTGAGCTGTCTAAAAAAGCTACTCTGAAAAAGAAATAGTTGCAGAAAAGACACCAGTCTTTTAATCCCCCTCCAGTGCTCCCCTTACAAGGTCTTCCCAACTAGAGGCTTGCTAAGCAGTGCTATCTGAGCACAGACAGCTAACTAACAAGGAGGAACTGCTCTGTGTTATTAGCTGCAAGATATTAATTTTACTGTGATCTTGATCTCTGGTCCTTCCAGTCTTCTGCCAGTTCCTGTTTGTTGGGCACTGCCACTTTCCCAGGCTTCAAGGTTTCTAAACAGGGTCATTTGTGAGGTGCCTAACACAAAGGCACCCTTATCTTCCACCAAACCTCAGGAGCTCATGTAATGAAAACCCATTACAATACTGCTTTTAAGGTGGTCAACAGTTCTCACGGCATATTATGACAGCACACTTTACTTAAAACTCAGAACTTTAATTAAAAATATTTAGCTTCTGTAGAAAAGAGAATAAACAAGATGATATAATTCTTTAACCTGCTTGTTTTATGACCTGAAAGACCAATGGAGCATAACAAAAATACCTACAAGGAAACATTTTTTCTTTTGATTTCTTTCTCCCTTTCCCTCTATACACTATCTTCTGGTTCATACTTCTTACTGTACTTTTATCTTGTCCCTCTCTTGTCTCTGCAGTTTTTTTTCCTCAGAGAGTTAACACTTAAAGGAGAGTTTCATGTTGAGCATTACTAAGATAAAACCTGAAGAGAGGGGAAAAAAAGAAAAAGAAAAGGCCTGACTCTGAGAGCTCAATTCTGAAACCCTAATACTGACTTTTTTTGAAAGAATCTGGTAGGTGAAGGATTGTATGTAAACAAATACCTTTCCTTCTGCTTCCAGTGCTGTATGTTTACTTTACAAGACTGATACACTTAAGAACACTCACGGACACTGAGTATCAGAAGGTAAGTTTATGTTCAGACTTTGAGAATAAATTCCAAAAACCATTAAAGTTTAGACCATTGTAAGTACTGACAAGGGCAAAGTTAATATAATACATTAAATAGCTCCTCTGATGAGAATTTAAGCAATTTTCATACCAGGAAAGAAGTGCTCTAATATAATTTCAGTTCATACTGAGCAGCAGAGGGATATCTCCTTCAAATAAAACACACAACAACAATGAAAAGGAAGCTCAGAATTCCTGCACTGAAAATCAGCTGATGTACTCAAACCAAGTTTCTATTTGACTTTTGGTGAGTGGACATTTAGGTTTTTTAACATCTTTCAAAAGGCTCTTCCAAATGTGCATCTTCTAGAACTTGAACCACTTTACAGGTGTTTGAAAACACATAGGAAAGAAGTTATTAAGTATTTCTGGAAGGCAGCTTCTCCTTTTAAACACCAAGACCCCAAACTGGTCTATAGAGTAAATCTGACTGCTTTTGGCAAAAATGGGTTAAAGATGAATTTGAACTGATTACTGCCTATAAATGATTTTTTTAAAAAAAAGAAAAAAAAAAGGGAAAAAAAGAAAAAGCCTTTTAACATTTTAAAAGGGTAAAATATTGAACATATGTCTGAAACTCATCATTCTGGGATTTTTATATTTGTGCCTTAATAGTCTGTATTACACATAACTAGTAGAACTATAATAAACAATCAAGACTGTTAAGCTGCATTATCATTTTTATTCATTACAGATTTATAGCCTGTTTTGGATACAGATCTGTGTCACAGAGGCTGGTAGCTATTTCCTTGATACAGCAGCTTTCTACGTATCACCAATTTTGTGATCTGGTATCTTTCGAAAAATGCTGCTATTATATCTAAAACACCTGACTAAAAATGCCTCAAAACCCTAAAGAGTCATGAGAGCAGTGTAAATTCAGGTTCAGAGAAGCACCATTTACCTCAGATTTTTCTTTGTACATCTAACTGCCATTTTAGATAAAGGGAGACTACACAGCTTATTAACAAGGACTTTAAGACATAAAAAGACACTGGGAATATAAGGCAAAACAGTGGTTGGTCTTGTTGACGACTGTGTGGACATCTGTCACAGGTCAAACTACAAGCCAAACCTGTCACGACTAGCAGGGAGTTATGAAGAGGAGTATGGCCTGGTTTCATTTGGCTGAACAAAGATTTTGGAAATAAACAACACAGAAAGAACAGCATATAACCCAAAGCTGCACTGAAAAGGAAGGTATCTGGCTGAGAGACAGGGTTTCTAGCTCTTCAGAATGGAAACCTGGACATTTGATGTTTCTTGGGGTGAGAAAAGGTCTATGTAGAGTTCTTCCACTAATAGAATGGAAAACTAGAGTGAGCACGCATTGCTGGTGACATCTGCCAGGTCTGAAAACACAGAAGGTTTTACAGGCCAGTGTGCCCAGGTGAGATTTCACCAGATGGGCAGAACCACTTTTTTGTATTACGCATTAGAGAGATTACAAAAGGCACTCCTCCTGCGCTTTTCTGTGTAGTAGTGACTGTTAGGAAACAGACAAGACCACTGTCCTCATGTTCATCTAAGACATTGCAGGAGTGCTACTGTTGGAAGAATTAATATATTATTATGTCGTGGTTTAACCCCAGCTAGAATAAAGTATCACACAGCCGCTCACTTGCTCCCCTCCCCCCACAGTGGGATGGGAAGAAGAACTGGAGAAAGGTAAAACCAGTGGGTTAAGAGCAGTTTAAAAATTGAAATAAAGTAAAACTTAACACTAACACTACTAAGTGTAATGAAAAGGGAGATAACAAAGAGAAAAATAAATAAAACTCAAGAAAAAAACCCCAAGTGATGGACAATACAATTACTCACCACCCACTGACTTAAGATGCCCACCGCAGCCCAAGCAGCCATCAGGCCTCCCTGGACAACTCCCCCTAGATCCCCAGTTCATACTGAGCATGACATCATATGGTATGGAATATCCCTTTGGCTACCTTGGGTTAGCTGTCCCAGCTGTGTCCCCTCCCAAACTCTTATGCTCCTCCAGCCTTCTCACTGGCAAGGAATGAGAAGTTGAAAAGACCTTGATCAGGGTCAGCACTACTTAGCAACCACTAAAAACATCGCTGTGTTATCAACATTATTCTCATACTACATCCAAAACACAGCACTGTACCAGCTACTAGGAACGAAATTGACTCTATCCAAGCCAAACCCAGGACATATTAATATATTAGCTTGGTAAAAAAAGCATTCACAAACCAGTACTGGTCCTCAAGTTTCAGCTGGACAGAAGCAAGTTCTTACATCCTGAAACTGTATCAATCCAGTCAGATTAGAATTTAGCAACCGCTGGATGTGGAAGTTTCTTCCTCAATGCCCTTTTAGAACCTATTTCAGATGATTTGGCTCTCAGTTTGTGCTACTGACTGCCAGTATGAGAGTCTCTTCGTTCACATAATGCCATGAACTTGCTCCCACTGCTGATACTAAAAGCAATTCTGAACACTCAAGGGACGGAAAGTGTTGCGTCATCCTTACTGGGCAACACTCATAAGTGAATTTAATACAATCTTTATGCCTGATGTTGCCTGGCTAGGTGTCAGGTCTCTGCCTCTGACTCATTGTCAGTACTGTAGTGCAAAGGCGACTGACGAGTGGAAACCTGAATCTGCAGTCTTACTATTCATACAGTCCATGGGACTGTTTCAGAAATTCTCAGCTGAAAAACCTAAGGAATAGCCTATGGTTACAGGTGCGCTACAACCGATGCCTCCTGTTGTTGCACTTTCAAAAACATATTTTCAAGAAATAAACCTTGCTCTCATGGACTACTCTGAAAGAAGCAATTTCAACTCTGTCCTTTACCTAAAATCAAAGGGAAGGAACAGCAAACATTTCTGAGACAAATCGCTTCTTAAAGGGGATGCACAGACATTGCGCACTGTAACCTCACTTACAAGGTCTCAGACTACAACTTTTTAATAGCCTTATATGGACTCATGGTGACAACTCTCCCCCTCCACACATCTCACAACTTAAATTTTTTCACATCTAGGGCTTACTATGCACTGACAGGACATGAGTGATTCCCTAAAGTTAGCTGTTACTGATGCGCTTTGCTAATATGGTATGCTGTCATGTAATGCCTTACATATATTTATAGCAGTAATTGTGTATATGTTACCCTCTAGTTACTCAGATGACCAGCGCTCAGAAGACTTTCCTAACAGTATGCTAAATTCTTCATGGTTGTGTCTTGACTACTTTTCACTAAGAGCCATCCATCTATGCAAGTTTTTCCACTTACAGTTTTCAGTCTATTCTGTATTCTTTATGACTGTCAGAAAAAGGATAGTCACACCAGTGACCACACTAGATAAGGAATCAGTTGTCCAGCTCCAAGTGTAATGAGATATCCCCCTTCTAAAACAGCATGAAGATTTTTTTTCATGCATGTTTCCTGGCTCTTTTGTGGTCCACAGCATATTTCAGGAAAAGCCTGCCTGAGGAAACAAACTAAAAACAGCAACAGAGAAACTGCTACTGAAAATTATTGGAAGGCATTAAAAATTAAACATCTTCTTAAAGAGCTCTCAGACTTAATAGCAAAACCTATTAAATTTGTCTATACTGCTTTAATTTGTAACAATTCCATCTCAGACAACTTTGGTTGTTGGTTAGGAGTTCAAAGTGAAAATGACATTTTTTTCCCCACTATTAATACCCATTAACACTTCTCCCATCTCAAACACTTGACAGGATTGAGGAGGGTGGAGGGAAGGGCAGAGATGACCACTACGGTTTAAAGTGGTGGTTATAAGATCCAGATGAGTTCAGACTGCAGGAGGCATGCTTCAAAAAGAGACCTCTCATACAGAACTCTTTGAACAGATACTGTCGTGGCAACCACATCAACAGCCTCTAAGCACAACAGGCTCAACCATTATTCTTACACTGTTCCTACCACAGTCTCTCAGATAAACAGATGCCATCCTAAGATGCTCGATGTCAATTGTGAAACTTCAGCGAGTCTCAGATGTTACCCAAAAAATCAACACAATAAGTGTAACTGGAGCATGTTTATGGGAAAATATTAATCTTCCGCTCACATCCCCCAAATCATTCATTTGCTCACCAGTTTTATTTCGCAAACAGGTTTAAAGGCAGCTCTCCAGTGAAAGAAGGGAAGTATGAGAATGGAAATTTACTTTCACAGTATATTATGGAACATATACAAACATCTTTACTCAAATGAATGGAAGGTCTATGTTTCATATGTGTAATGCCGCTAAAGTCAACAGAGTTACACATGTGAAACTGAAAAGTGAGCAAGTATTCATTCACAAAAGACACTTACAGCCTTGTACTTTTGAATCTTTTGTCAACAATAAGGGCTCACATACTGTAACACAATCTTGTTTCTGAAAATTCAGTGATGAACAAATATACTTTGTGATAACATACCTTGAAGTTGCAATTTCCACTTTGGTTCTTGCCATGGCAGCTGCTCGCTGTGCACCTTCTATTGCTCTATCCACCTTTTCTCTAGTTTTTGTGTTTCGTATTGGTATAAGCTGCTTTCTTATTCCACGGACTAAAACGTTATTTTTGTATTTTCCCTCTTCTTTGGTGCCATCTGGAAACATGGTACATCCATATCCATGCCTCCTGTTATTTAGCCATTCTCCTTCATATTTCATACCATTTGAACGCTCACTAATACCAAAACCACTGCGCTTGTCATTCTTCCATTCACCCATATAGGTTTCTGTAGTGGTGGCATCAACATGGTCTTCCATGGGGGAATAATCACAGTCACCGTCTCCAAAACTAATTGTAGAGTTGGCATCACTAGAACTAATTCTGCTCATAGCAGCATCACTCCTAACAGAGCTCCGTTTGCTAGATATTGATGACCTAGATTCAGATTTTCTAAGTTTTATACTACCAAGAAGTGATCCTCTTCTGAATAAGCCTCCTTTTTTCTTAATGCCCATTGCCTCTGCATCACTGTGGAAATTGAGCACAAAACCTCCTCTTGTTCCGGCTGGACTGTCTGAAGTGGCATCATGCAGAACAGTGCCGTTGCTCTGCTCACTTCGAAGTGAAGCAAGAGATGTTCGAAGGGGTGAACGGATCACAGTTGCCATGCCATAGGGTACACTCTGACGTACACCATAGCCATGTCGCATCCCTCCTGTCCATTGCCCCTGGTATGTACCTTTTAAAGTAATAAGGAGAAATTAAATTTAGGAAGCTGTAGAAGACCTAGCATGCTACATCCAGTACACTACAGGCAATGCTATGTTGTCAGCTCTGGTTTTGGTAAGAAGAAATGCAGAAAAATCACAGCACAAGACATAGCAGATAAACTACTTCTGTTACTTGTTTTTCATACAAGTTATTTTTCTGCCTAGCAAATATTTGTTTTTCCCAGCTGACATAATTTATTTTGTCAACTAAGATACAGTACCTATCATTGCAAGCATTTTTTGAATAGATCTGTCCAGAAGAAAAAAAAATCAAGATAACCTTTCTAAAGCAGGACTCCCTATTTTTTAAGGTTCTCAAATGAGGAGGTGGTCAGCAGAAGCAGAACTATATTACATATGGTCAGCTGGAGAGGAAGACAAGGATGGAGGGGAGGGAGGGAGCAGGACACTCATGGCTCTTTCCTCCAGCTGCTGACAGAAAGAGCAAGGAGTAGTAGTAAAAGTCCTGTTATTCTGGGTTTAAGATGAATACAGACCTCTCCATGTCATGACATATTTGACAATACACTAAACTGCCTTGTCTTGAGATGGGATTCTGGATCCACTGCTATAAGTCTCTACTGTAAAATTAAATAGTTTAAAGGTTTTGCATGTACTTGAACAGAAGAGCAAAACCTTGGTACATCTTACTCTTTATGAACTCTTGATAGCAACATTTTTTGGAATTCCCAATATCATAAAAATGGCACTGTATTCTGCACCATGCTGTTACAGAAATATCAGAAACACAAATCCTTTAGCACTTTTCTTTCCCCATTTCATTTGCTTTGCAGTATGTACGAAATAGAGTATTGCACAGCATTCTGTCACAAACACATTTCATTGCTACAATCATAACTATTTTGTAAATGACCAATACAAGAAACAACATCGTATTTGATAAGAGAAGTCATGATATGTATGCAAAGCTGCATTTGAGCCAAAATCCAGCATTATCAGATTACTACTGCAGACTTATATTCATAGATTCAGAGTGGTTTCGGTTGGAAGAGATCTTAAAGATTATCTTGTTCCAAACCACCTGCCATGGGCAGGGACACCTTCCACTAGATCAGGTTCCTTAAAGCCTCATCCAATCTGGCCTTGAACACTCCTGGAAGGTGTTTTCATTTTGAAAGGATACCTACTCTAGTGTCTCATCTTCGAAACTCATTTGTACCAAAAATTCCAAAGAGGTTCCAAAGAAAGGTGCAAGGAATCCCGCAAAAACAAGGTAATGTGCTTTGTAAGGTCATTTCACTTTAATTCCCACTAAACTGCTTTAAGCTTCTCAAAATGAAGTCTCTCACACACCTAGTGCTGCTGCTTTTTTTTTTTTTTTTATTTAAAAAGATAAAAGCTATTTTGAGTCTGGATATTCTTACAGAGGGATGAATAAGCATCTTTAAAATACTTTTGATTTTGATCTGCTTTAATTAGAGCACCTATTAAAAACTATTCTTCAGAGAACTAAATATCAAACGTCAAATTCAATGCTTGACTTCATTTTTGTGAAAATATTTGTCAAATACCTGCAGTTTCAGATGTAGGTCAAAGCTTCATTTGCTTTGAGATTTGATCTCCTTTGTATAAGCATACTATTTTGGTCGTGTACATACCAATTATCTATCAATTACTGCTTTACTACATTACCTCTTCTACTAAGTTCCATTTAAATGTTAACATGCAATTAAATTTGCCAAGTCTGCTCTCTTTATTACATCAAACTAGATAGGTTCCACAACATAACTATTTTGTGTTGGTAGAAAATTCTACAAAGTGGAAGCAGGTTTTTTTGTATAACAGATGGCTGCTGACACAAACAAACAACTTAGTTTCTTTCTCATTCTCCGTCTCCTGGATACCTACTGCTGTGCTGGTTGTAAGGGTGCTGAATCTAGAAACATGATTATTTAAAAAACTCCTCAGCATATGGAAAAGAACAAATAGAAACATGAGCACAAAGCACTGGTATGACGTATTCTGTAAATACTGCAAAAGTACAGCCACATTGCATTATTTTTCTTTCTTAAACAGACATTTCCCAGAAATGTATTAATATTGTATGAGTATAAATGACTACATTTTGTCCATAATTATATTTCAGATCCCCCTGGTATTGCAAAGATATGCTGGAGCTAAGAATCTGACTAAATATACATAGAATCATAGAATAGTTAGGGTTAGAAAGGACCTTAAGATCATCAAGTTCCAACCCCCCTGCCTTAAGCAGGGACACCCCACACTAAACCATGCCTCACAAGGCTCTGTCCAGCCTAGCCTTGAATACTGCCAGGGCTGGAGCAATTCACAACCTCCCTGGGCAACCCATTTCAGTGCCTCAC
>JBCJKH010066707.1:0-18092 GCA_039877255.1 Loriculus beryllinus | reverse complement strand
GGAAAGGAAAGGAAAGGAAAGGAAAGGAAAGGAAAGGAAAGGAAAGGAAAGGAAAGGAAAGGAAAGGAAAGGAAAGAGAAAGGAAAGGAAAAAAAAAAAAAAAGGAAATGAGAAAGGGGAAAAGGAAAGGAAAGAGAAAGGAAAAAAGAAAAGGAAGGAAAAAAGGGAAAGGGAGAGAGAGGTAGAAAGAGGACAGTAAGAATAAGAAAAAAAGAAAGATAAAAAGAGAAAGAAGGTGAGAATGAGGAGGAAAGAGGGAAGAAAACAAGGAAGACCCTCTAGTGGCTCCTGGGTTGGCTGGGTGCTGGAGAGTCATGCTTCTCCTGTCCCACGCTGCATCACACACCACCATCTGTGTCCGGGCACATTCCCTCCCCTGCAGAAGGGCTGGCTGCCCTGCCCACCCTAAAACTGAGCCTGGCAGCAGCTGGAGAGGCCAGGCAGGATGGGGAAGTGCTGGCTTGGCTTGGCTGCTGCCCGGGAGAGGGTGGCAGGTGAGCAGGGCACAGTCATCACTACAACAGATGGGACAGGCATGACATTACATGGTAGAGCTATTATTTACTGAGTGCTCGTGTTTGTCATGGCTGAAGATGATATCTTATTAAGGAGTCATGACACTGGGTTATTTTCTGAAGCCTGGGGGCCAAGAAGACTAATGAACAGGGATAGCTCTAGGAATAGATGGAGAGCAGTGCTGTTTTCAGCTGACTAATGTTTTACTAACCCGACCTCTGGGAGATCTCCAGGCTGTGGCACATCTCCCTTTTGTGTATAGGGATGGACGCTCCTTGCCATGGCCTGATTGTGCTGGCTCAGGTGGAAGTTGCTGTCTTGAGGGACCCTGCTGCAAGGGAGGAAACCCTGAACTGTGTCACCATAAAGCTCCCACCAAATACCCATGGGCAGTCAAACACTGGTACTCCTGCCAGCAAGTCTGTGTGCAGGCACCGGCTTTTAGACTGTTTACCCTAATCCCACCTTGCAGGGGGTTTGGAGGAGGGCTCTCGGGCTGCGTGTGCAGTAGCTGGGGGACCACTCAAGGGTGACCCTGCAGTTAGTGTGTCACCCCTGTGTGATGCTTGTCAGGACAGCTAGACCAAAAGCAGGGCTGCCTGGACCATTTTGCTCTCTCTTAGCCTTCCTCAACACCTTCTCTGCAAGCCTTCACCTGAAACAAGAGCCTTCTCCCTGCAGCTCCCATATGCTGGCTTCTTATCACTGACCAGCTCTGTCAGCGTGGACGCTTGACTAATGTTCCCTTGTAAAATGTTGTGTTAAGCACATTCCAGCCGCTGACATTAAATACTTGGGCTGGGGCAGCTCTCGCCTTCCGGCGGACAGAGCGCTGAGCCAGCCCCAGCCACGCTCCTGATGCTGCCATAGCCAAAACATGTGCTCTTTTCTGCCCCATTTCCACCTCTTCCCTTCTCTCCCTCCAGCACAGGCAGCATGGGCATTGGGAGAAGCGAGGAGGCAGCTGGCAGGACCACGGCTATCTGGCAGATGAACTAATAATTACCCCGGCCTCCCCTGCATTCCTCTGTGCTAACAGCTCAGCTTATTTTGTTTTCGTCCACAAATACTGACTCGTTGGGTTCTTTTCACCTCGTGCCTATTAAAAAGGCATTGCTCATGGTATTGTTATTGAATTTGTTCTGCAGCTGTGAGAAGCATCCAGCGGCTTCAAGGAGTTCACCGCTAGCACAGGCCCTGAGGGCTGTGTGCCCTCGATACCCTCTGAAACTGCTTTGCCTGCTGCTGTCTTAGGGACAGGACCCAGGACTGGGGCAGTAAGGATGTCACTCAGCCTTTCCACCAAGAGTGGTGCTGGGAATGCGGCTGCAGAGATGTGGACCGCTCCTGGGGATGCTGCTTTGCTGCTCTGTGCCTCAGTTTCCCTGTTCAGCCTTGTTATTTGTGACCGTTTTTGTAATGCAAATGAACAAAAAGACGTTTGATTTAACAGTGTGACTTTGTGCTGCTGCAGTTTGTCCCACTATGCTCTGTTCAGCTTGAAAACGTGGGATTTGTTTCCAAATGCCTTAACCTGGGGCAATAACCAGAAAAATAACCTCCTTCATTTCACACTGAGCTGTATTATCTGCGTCATTACTGAGCATGACAGCAATGCTCACACAGACCCAGTCCTGAGAGTTTGGGATTGTGCCTGTGGTGGAGGGGCTGATGTTTTTTCCCATGCAGGGGGTTTTGCCATCTCTCCTGCTTTCCTGGCAGTGTTCAGGGCAGGGGCAGTGGGACAGCAGCCTGCTCGTGAGGAAATCCCTTATTTCGGCAGCTGTGCTCAGCTTTGGCATCTCTCCCAGAATAAAAATGACTGGCACCACATTCCCGGAGACTCCCCTCTGTCCCCAGCCACCTCTCCAAGGGGAAATCCCAGGGATGCTGGCTCTCTGTCAGCGGATCTTACCTGATTCCCAAATGCCAAGACAGATTGGGAATAGGGAATTGGGACACGTGAGAAAGGCTGCAGCAGTGTCAGTGGGCACCCAGTGATGAGTGTTCTCATTGGAACCTTTCCCTGTCCCCTGTGAAGTGTCCTGATGCCCTCTTCTCCATTGGAGGTCTGAC
Organism: Loriculus beryllinus; assembly: GCA_039877255.1. Taxonomy (NCBI): domain Eukaryota; kingdom Metazoa; phylum Chordata; class Aves; order Psittaciformes; family Psittacidae; genus Loriculus; species Loriculus beryllinus. The sequence goes on along the minus strand of JBCJKH010066707.1, from coordinate 15,500 downwards.
AGATGCCCATTCCTGTGGGTGGACTGGGGGTGAGCAGCCTAAGGATCCTCTGTACACACATCTCCTACAACATCTGGGGGAGGGAAGGAGCCAGGGTAGCAGTTCGCTGGGGTGATGTCTGCACACATAACCAGTGACAGGACTGTCTCTCCTCCTCCCAGCTTCTTGGGGATCACAGAGCAGCAAATCTGAAGAATCACAAAATCATGAAATCATAGAATCAATTAAGTTGGAAAAGACCTTTAAGACCATCAAGTCCCACATTTATGCCAGGACTACCATGTGTGCCACTAAACTATGTCACTAAGGGCCTCATGGACTTTCCATACTGATCTTATGGACCAACCCTTTCCATCTTGATCTTACGGGCCAGTCCTTTCCACCCTCTGGCTCAACTTCTTCACCCTTCTAACCTCCCTCCAGATGTCTTTTTAACCTCCCTCAGCATGAAAACAGCCAGCAGGTGAAATCCCAGCTCATCAGCCCTGGCTAGACCCCAGCAATAGCCACCAGCCAAGCATGGTGGCTGCTTTTATCACTGACATCAGGCAAAGCTGTGACTCCCTTGGTGGAGGGATGCTGTTTTGAAGGGAGGGATGGGACACACGTGGGCTGCCAAGGGCTGCCTGCCTTGTGACCGATGGGGCCATGCATGTTGTTGTGTCCTACTCAACATCCCACTCATGGGCCTGCTGTCCTGGGAACCCCTGTAGATCCTGGCATGGGAACAGCAAAGCGTGGCAAGAGGTGTTTAACCCTGCAGACACCCAGGAGCATCATGAAGGCTTGGGACACGGCAGCAGGCTTAACAAGGGGAGAGGTCCATGTAGAAAGGGTATATTAAGGATGGCTGTAAAGTCATGGGGGCAGATGTGATCCCAAATGCCCTGTGCTGGGCAGGTTGTCTCCCAGCTCGTGACCAGCCTGCAAAATATAACTCTACTGCCTCGTCCTCACAGCGCCTGTTCAAGGAAGGCAAATGTCAGCATTGCCGTGCCTGAGTGTTTATTTTGGCAACGACCAGGGGCTTGGCTAGTGGGCACAAGGAGGGGGATGCGGCGAAGAGGATTAGCCACCCCTAGCAGCTCCTGCCATACCCCACTGAGGATGCAGTGTGCACTTTTCTCCTGGCTTTAGGCTTCCCCACATCAGGTTTACTGTAAATACTGACTGGCTGCAGGGTGGGCATCATACCAGGCCCTGGCAGCAGCCAAAACCTGGAGGAGAATGGGATCTGCCTTTGGGTACCATTGAACCCCAGTGTGACGCATCAGGGCACTGGCCTCAGCTAATGCCCAGGGTCATTCCGGGCATAGCAGCCCCATGTCCCTGCCGCGGGGGAAGGAAGAAAATGATTGCTGAGGAGTGTCCTGTTCTCCTGACCTTTGCTCTCCAAATATTTAGGATCCCACAGTGCATAGTCACAGGCCTTGTTCAGCTTCAGCGTGATGCCATTTGCCTCCTGTCTCAGCTGTCCTCAGTAATTCATCTCTGGCTTGCTGAGCCGGGGCTGGGGAAGAGAGAGACCTCACTTGGAGTATTTTGTGCAGTTCTGGTGTCCTCAGCATAAAAAGGACATGGAACTGTTGGAACAAGTCCAGAGGAGGCCATGAGGATGATCAGGGGACTGGAGCACCTCCTCTATGGAGGCAGGCTGAGAAAGTTGGGGTTTTTCAGGTTGCAGAAGAGAAGGCTGCGTGGAGACCTCATAGCAGCCTTCCAGTGTCTGAAGGGGGACTATAGGGATGCTGGGGAGGGACTCATCATTAGGGACTGTAGTGACAAGACAAGGGGAAGGGGTTAAAACTTAAACAGGGATTGGATATAAGAGAGAAATTCTTTACTGTCAGGGTGGTGAGGCACTGGAACGGGTTGCCCAGGGAGGTTGTGAATACCCCATCCCTCGCAGTGTTCAAGGCCAGGTTGAACAGAGCCTTGGGTGACATGGTCTAGGGTGAGGTGTCCCTGCCCATGACATGAGGGTTGGAACAAAATGGTCTTAAGGTCCTTTCCAACCCAAACCATTATATGACTGTGATTCTGTGATTCTACAATCTGGTGTTTGTTAAGGAAGATCAGGCCTTAGTGGTTAACATCACAGTTAGGTATGAGAGTTAATCGACATCTTTGGTGGATGCAGCAGCAGAAAAAGTAAAGAAATAGCAAAATTGAAAAGATCAAGCTCAAGAACAAACTAATGCCACTGCTATTAATTTTATGGGATTTCCCTTAAGGGTAAGTGGAAAATAGCATCAAGACAATCACAAGCTACTAGTTGAATTAGGACTCTCCATTTCCTGACAGGAAAAGGTTACTTGCTGCTTATCAAGTAGAGCACTTTTCACATAATATACTGCATACCTTTGTAAACTGAGGTATGGTCATTTGTAAGCTCTTGTGTCATGAATTTTATGAATTATAAATTATAAACAAAATAACAAAAAGTGGTGTCACTAAGAACACTTGGCTGCCACAATACCAAAGGGCTCTGGTAGTATATAGGGACACCAATGGACTTGAAATCATAATGTGTTACCTACTCTGCCAAAATGACACCGATTACCAGCCTTTACTCAGGTGAATGAGCCACTTTTATTTAACCTGGAAAAGGAACATGTATAATCTTATGTACGTTTGATAAATAAATAACAGTTCAAAGTAACTGGTAAAGTTCAAGTTACAGTTGACTTATAGCAGTTATTTTATAGTGATTTTGTTTCATCTAGGCTTAGATTTCCTTCAAAAAGGAATTTGTTTTTTAGTCCCAATCCTGCAAAAATCTAGTTATGTGTTTATACTTATTACAGAGTTACTGAGCTAACTGATTACTTTCTCTGAGACTTGTCATTAGTGTAAAATTAAGACATGCGGTATTAGGGAAATGTTTATTGGGAGGAACTTCTTATAATGTTTTCTCGGTAGGAAGGTGCTAGCACTCAAGTGTAACATTTAACAGGTTATCCTGGTGTTACCTCATTACCTGCAGTCTTATTGTTTTATGTTTAAAAAGTAGTTAGGAGAATTACAAGTAATTACAAGCAGGCCACAGTGAGTTCTGTGTGCAGAAGCTACTGAAGGTTGTCAGAGCAGATGGAATTTGTTAACCTCTGATAGCTCATTTGTGTATTCATGTTGTGTAATTGCTGATAGTGCTGAGGGGTTTCTGGAAGCTCAAAGGGCTATGGACTGGGATAAGAGTTGCTCAAAAGAGATCAAAAGGCATTATAGAGTTTGGGGTCCAATGTTCAGCACTGAAAGAGGCAGTGACCTCCTCAAAGAATGACCTGCTTACAGTGACAATCCTGTTCTCCAGGGATGATTTTGCATGGTTGTGCTGTAATATTCTGTGGAACTTGGTGCTGAAAATATATTCAAAGTCCAACAGCATTTACAAAAATGAAACCACATCCATATATGTGTGTATAAATGTTACATGGTAATAATACAGTTATCTACTGCTTTGTATACAATGCTTCAAATAATAAGGGGATAGCTACTGTCCCTTGTTACCTTTCAATGCTATCCATTCCATGTTTGCGAGAGGCACTTTTTTATACACATGCTAGTTCTCAATACGTATTTATTAGATATCAAATAAATTCATTAGATAATGAGACCAACCAAATCTTCTTCTGTCTGTAGAAGATCTGCAGATTTCCTGAGTTGCAAATTCAGTTTCTGAGGTTTCTGGGGGAAAAAAATAAATCTCTTCTGAAACACATTATAGTAAGGACTTAAGTAATTTAAAGAGAAGGCTAGGCGCATTGCTTCCCTCTACACATTGCTGACAGAATATTTAAACAACATAGTGGTAATGATTTATGAGGAATGGGAGGCAGAGGTGCTAGAAGTTTGTATGAGGAAAGGAAAGAGGTTCAGGCAGCAGTGCTAACTATGAGGCATGGGAGTGGTGTCAACACCAAAAGAGTTGGTGGATGAACTCCACTACATTTTCTCTACCAGATACTGCTACTGGTACAGAATCATAGAATCAGCTAGGTTGGAAAAGACCTTTGAGATCACCAAGTCCAAATGTTACCCTAGCACAGCCAAATCCACCACTAAACCATGTCACTGAGGGCCACATCTACAGGGTTTTTGAATGCTTCCAGGAACATTGACTCCACCACTGCCCTGGGCAGCCTGTTCCAATGCCTGGCCACCCTCTCAGTGGAGAAATCTTTTGTAATATCCAACCTAAACCTACCCTGACGCAGCTTGAGGCCATTACTTCTTGTCCTATCACTTGTTACCTGGGAGAAGAAACCAACCCCCACCTCACTACCTCCTCCTTTCAGGTAGTTGTAGGGTGATAAGGTCCCCCCTGAGCCTTCTCTTCTCCAGACTTAAACACCCCCAGTTCCCTCAGCCGTTCCTCATCACACTTGTGCTCCAGACCCCTCACCAGCTTCGTTGGTCTTTTCTGGACCCACTCCAGCACTTTAAAGTTTTTCTTGTAGTGAGGGGCCCAGAACCGAACACAGGATTTGAGGTGCAGCCTCACAAGTGCTGAGTACAGGGGACTTAACATGGAATAACAATCTTTCCATTTAGGGTGTAAATAGAATAGTAGAAAAAGTGTTTCTCCTTTTGTATTTTACTAGGTACATTTGAGAAATTCAGTGCATGGTATATTGGCTAAAACAAACATATAGAACAACATCCTGTTTTGAAATGTATCTCATGTTTTCCTTTCCCTAAAGCTGTTGAGTACAATCCATAGTAGAGTCATCTACTGTGTGACTTTCATGTTGGAGCAGAGTACACTCATTAAAAGTGCAGTTAGCAGGAGGGTGAAAAGCACACTGAAAGAGGGGATTAGAAAATGATCCTGACAGTCTGCTGGAATGCTTTCCAAAACTGGGGTGCAGCTGAGTGAAATGATTGCCATAGAATGGCAAGCGACAAGTCAAAACCAGTTCTGCAGAAGAAAAAAGGTCTGCAAAGAACAGTGGATGCCAAAGTGAGTTAGCAATATCCTGCTCTTTGACGGTAGAGGAAAGGCAAATACCATAGTGGCTGTGGAAACAGGAATACAGTTGGCAAGATGAAAAGTAATGCTTCACAGTGGCAAGGACAAAGGTTATAAAATAGCAGCGTTAAGAAGCATGAAAAGTAGCTATACATTTGACCTGGATATTTAGTCTCTCTGAGGAGATTAACTTTGACAGTATAATACAGTTTGAAATGGTAATGGAATAGATGATCATTGGAGGCCCTTGAGCACAAGTTATCTCTCAGCAATGATACAGAGCTGATACTGCACTGGGAAAAAAAGCTTATCTACCTGATCTCTCAAGAACCATCTGAGCTGTGCTTTCAGAGGAGTCTGTTACTTCAGTAGTATTGTTATTTTATGCAGAGCAGATTGTGGGTTTTGAAAAACCCATAGGATGTTTAAACCCCACACATTTGATCAGCATCATAAGAGATCTATTTGCTTACTATGTCATTTCTATTAATGATATTGCTGGAGGTGCACACCACCAACAGCTTCATTGAAGTGGTGTAAATGAGAAGAATCTCATGATATATTGGATTTTTATGGGAACTAGGTTGTACTTAAAATAGTGATGTCCCACTGGTGCATTTAACATCGTTCTCGTAACATTTGTATGTGAGTTCAGAGTATTTGACTTAAAATAAATGCCAAAGGATTATTCACATCATACACTACATCTGCATAGTGCTAGTTTACATGGTTCTAGATCGATTGATATTTGTGTTACTTCTATAACATGAAGACCTGGCAAGAGAACACTTTGTGAGAAATGGTGTGTGACTGTCATCTCTGAAGTATAAGAAAACAGTACAGAATCACGAACAGAAAACTTTACTTTAAATGATTTAAATACTTTTTATGATTTTAAATAATTTTAAAATCATTTTATACTTAAATACTCTAAACATTTAAATAATTTAAATAAATTATTTAAATAATAATATTTAATAAATATTTATATATAATTATATATATATTATATATAATATATATAATTATATATATAATTTATATATAATATAATAATAAATATTTAAATAAATTATTTAAATAAATTATTTAAATGATTTAAATACTTTAAATGACAGTCTGTGCAGTATCGGGTTCTTTCCACATTAAACTCTTACAGTATGTGAGAATTAGTGGAGAACAATGTTTGATACTCTGAGGCTTCACATATACGTTGTGGAGCAAGCTCATTTTTTTCCTTCTGATTTTTGCCATCTCATGTATTGCCCATATAAACTGTTTGCTAGGACATAGAAGTAAATATTTTTCTGGGTTAAAATGTACCTTGCATAAACCTACTGGTGTTTTATTGATGGTAGTTTTAGACTGCTGAGTTTGCATATATTCTAGAAGAGATACTCTTTTTGTTACATTAAGGAAACTGAGCAGTAAAAATGATTAAAATAGAATTGTAGTTAAAACGGATAAGCTAAATAACGGAAACCACTCCAAAGAGCAATGTGTCCTTCCCATTGCTAATCTGGAAACAAATGCCACCCATTAAAATATTGAATGCACATGATTGTTATATGTAATTTGGCACCAGCTAGAACCACTGGACTTACCATATACTCAAGTCTAGGCTGATGCCAAGGAGAGACTGATAAAAAGGACAGAAAGATGATGGATGAAGAGGTTGAAAACAGAGATGATGTGCTTAGATACCAGTAAAGAAAACCAGATTTTCCTGGTCACACATGTGAACTTGACCCCAGCATGTCAGAAATGCCATATATTGATTATAGCTTGGAAATTTTGCACGAGAGCTCTTTTTGACTTAAAAGAAAAATCTTTGCTCAGGTGTTGAATCCCTCCTAATTCAGCCTTGAGGACTTTCATGATCCCATCAGCTCTCGCCTAGAAGCAAGTGATAGACTAGAAGAGGCCTGTCCATTAGAAAGAAATCCTTGTTCCATGTGGCCAAAAGGATTTTTTTTTGTATACCTAAGGAATGGGATCCTTTCCTAGCAGACTACCAATAACGACATAAACCCCCTTCTGGGATCAAGAACCATTTAGAATTCTACAGTGAGCAGAAATTAACTCTTTATCTGTTAAACAAAATGATAGGCAAACAATATTAATATTTTGAAAAATCAAAAGCCATCTGTTAACATATGCAATCTGTTGCAGATCTGATGCAAAACAGGTTAGTCCTGATCAGAAAAAAATGCAGCATTCATGGATCAGGAAGGCATTACTCTGTAGACTCATGCTTAGGACTCCCAGCTATACAGTTGGTTCACATGTCCATGCCTGTTACCCTGTCAGGTCACTTACCACACTTGGTAGAGCAAAGATGTGGTTCTTATCCAGGATTAGTTGCTTTCATGTGCTTTGCACTCTTCACTCCACAAGTGGACTGATGTGTCAGTGCTTAGCTGAAAACAGAAGTATTCTTCAGGCTGTTCAGGCAGACCATCTGTTAAGTCAGAATGCGTATAGAAAAGCACAGGCTGTATGTGAAGCCAAGTGATGTTTGATAAATATTAGTGTGGTTTAAGGTCTAAGGAAACACCATTTGTGCTTTGTCACACAAAGGGTTTGTCTCATGAGATGTTACTGGATTTTTCATGGCTTTTGAGGATTTTTCATAGTGTTACTATGTGTTAATGGGCAGACTGTGTTCTGACAGGGAGTGTGGATCCTGCTCATTCACAGACAGCTCCTAAATGGAGGCTCACAGAGAGATGCTGCATGTGGCCCTGATCCCACCTGGAGCACCTCGGCATCAGAGAGCCCTTGGGAAGTCTGTCAGAAACACGCCATTCACAACTGCACAATCACACAAATCAATCTTTACCTGAGGGTGGGTGGGGATCTGCAGGGAGAAAGACTCTTGGTAGTGTCAACTATTTTATCATTCCCCAGTCAGAAGCCACTTCATTCCTCCTCATGAAGACAGAATTGGATGGCTGCCTTATAAATGTCTCTAATAAGAATGACTTTATGTGTTTATTGTTTTGGATGCCAGCAACTGTCCTAATAAAGACACTAATAGCAGGTGTTTACTATGCTTGGCAGATTGCAACAACAGAGACGGGCTTTGCATGATCCTGAAGAGGACAGAAGCAAGGAGGTTTGTTGTACTTTATTCCCTGGCAATATTTTTGGTTTTATTCTTCTACTCTCAAGACTGCTGTTCTACCTTCTACCCTTAATGCAGTAGGAAATGCCTTGGAAAAAACTTTTATCTGGCATATGGAGGATACTTTACCTCTCCATACTCCTTTCTGTCCTCACAAGCTAGGTTAAAACAGGCTTCCTTTGGCTTCTGTTTAATTTAGGAGTTAAATATACAATAAAGTAGCTTGGCCTCCACAGAAAATATTTTACTAAAATACTCTGAAAATTGAAATATTATTAAGCTTTTGTTTCTACTGAATCCATGTTACTACAGATGAGATCTGATGACATGAAGTGGAATTAAACGCCGTCTCATTCTGCTTTGAATAGTGATCCCATTAACACTGTTGGTTCTCACACAACCTGCCTTGAAAGAGAGAACTCTTCAACTGAACTGCATGTGAAAAGAATTATTTTATGGGCCAGAAAAAGTCTTCACACCTGACTGCACATGTAACCCCACAGAAACAAATGTCTGAAGTTTGGGTCTTAATTGCTGTATGAACGGAGTTTTATACACACACGTGTTTAAGGATCTTCTGTTAAAGTCTAACCTCTGGGTGAACTGATCCTCAAATCATTAACCCAGCTGGGCTGCTCAAGGACTCTTTCTGCTGACACAGACAAGTCAGTCACCATTAGCATACAGTCCCCTTGCTTCACAGGCTTTGCTACCCAGCTACCACGCCCACGAGTGCCTGCAAGCTCTGAGTAGAACTTCAAGAGATAAGGCAATGTTGCTCATATATACTATGATAGAAATAGCCTCTTCTCCTGCTTCCTCACTGCAAAGGTAGAAAGCAGTAAGACGCTTTGTGTTCAATTACTTGCAAACCATTACCAGTCATGTGTTTCTTCTCATTTACATTTAATGGTTAATACACTGCCTCTTTATTTAATGGAAACAAATAACAATACTTGACACACATTCATATTTCTTCACATTGTTTCCCGAGCACCAGAGACACTTGTATAAATTGGCCAAAGATCTAAAACTATACTGGTAAAACAACTAATGCATTCCTAAGAAAGAGATACAAAGGTTAAACCAACCAAACAAAAGAACAGCACCATAGCAGTTTTATATGAGATGCCTGAAGTGTTAATTTGGTGGTGAGACATTCTTCAGGGTGTAAGTCTTCGATTTACTGAAACATCCTTAATGGAAATTTTTAATCCAAATGCATGGTCACCATAAATTTTATCTCTGCAGTAATTCCCTTGCCTGTCAAGTAATGGAATGCTAAAATCATTCAGGATGGACACACAGTTCTAACCTAAAGTTTTACCATGCTGAGCCACACTGTTATAAAGGTCCTTCATTTTGCTTTTATTGGAAGACCATTTAAAAATCCAAATCTTTTCTAACACCTGTGACAGCAGCAAGTTCTATCATTCATAATACGCTATTAGAGGAAAACTGCAGCACAATTTCTTCTGTGTAAAGAGGATTTAAAGCAAGAATCAGTAGAAAGAGGCAGAAGGAAACATTATTTCATTTATAAACACTGTGCTTGAAGTCTGGGGTTTGAGCTTGATCCTTTTCTTCCGAGGGGAAGTGGTGGACCTTTCAAAAACATCTTGGTTTGTATTTCATACAAGTTGTATTGGAGGATAATGAAGTTTGTACTGGTGCTAAGTCATCTGCTGTTAACAATTAGGAATCCTGAAACACCAGGACAGTGCGAATGCTGCAATATAAAGTGACAAGTTAGTGGCTGTAGATAAGCCCCTGGGCTAACATCAGAAAAACTCTGCTGTTTTCTCTGCTAATCCAGGCTAATGCTGTCAGCCAGGGTACTCCCTCCTTGCCCACCCCAGCCCCCACTGCAGCAATACTGCAAAGCAAATGTGCAAACTGTGCTGCAGAGAACAACATTCATGCAAGACTGCGCAGCTTTCATTCATGAACTCGGGGCTCCTGGCAACTCATCACCAGACAGAGCCTGGGAAGTCCTCGGAGTGGGGCTGAGACACATCTTTGCACCTACAAATGGCTCTAAGGGTAACCTCTGAGTGGTACAGCTTGTTCTGTGGTGAAACACTGAAGTGTTTCGTCCAGTGATGATGGTCAGCTGCAACATGCCTCTGCCTTCAGGTGGACTGCCGCAAAGCTGATAGTGCCTCTGTCCTCATCGCTTTCCCGTTTGCTACACTAGACCTAAAACTGACATTTACATTTCATCTAAAATATAGACAGTCAAAAACTGACATGCGTGCTGTGTAGTTGGAACCTTAGAACAAACTTCAGGGGCTAAATTCCTTTGTTACATGCTTTATACATTTAGAGCAAGTAACACCTAAAATAACTGCCAGCAAATGACACTGAAAAGAAAACGTGAACGTAATTCTCCAGACTGCACAAGTTATACACAGCTAGAACTCACAAAAAGGGTAGTCCCCACACGTACTGAGGTACACACATGTATTTCCCACTTCTGCCAAAGAGAATTTCCAATTATTCCTATGCAAATCTGTCAAAAGTCTCTGGCAAACAGTATTTCCAATTTCAACACTCCATGAAAACAGAGTCTGAGCTGAACTCTCACAAGATTTGAGGAAGGCATAAGAATTCTGAGTTTGCAATGTTTGTATACACCAAGTACTTTCATGAAAAGCTCCAAAATTCAGCATAAACTACCCAGTGACTTCAGGACTAATTGCACTGGAACTGTAATTCACCAGAGGAATGGTGAGTTGCCCTTCTAGTAAATGTTGTCTATCTCTGTGCTCCTGCTCCTCAGTCTAAGATGTTTCTTCAGGTGTGATGTAGTTGACCCTGGCACTCCACAGCTTGGCATTCCCAAGCTCCCTTGTCTGTGTGCTCTTTTCCAATGGGTAGCAGGCACAGACTTCCTCACAGCTGGGGTCTTTTCTTCCTCTGCCACCCAGTGTCCTTTGCTCAAACCAGAATGTGAAAATTCCTCCACAAGGAAAGACAGGGATCAATGTATTTCAAAAGCTAAAGCTTTGCTGGCTGCATCACTACAACTGCAACCCACAGAACCATACTGGGCAAGATTAAGATTAAGGGATGTAGAGTGCTGCCTTTCCCCTTCTCCACCATGAAGTCATACTCTGAGTTACCATACAGCTCCTTTAGGTTATTTATACAGAATCTTTACAATTAAATATGGTTTACCTCTTCCCTGTCCTTAGCAGATCAAATCCTTCATTGATTTTAGTGAAATGAAGTCTATGAGTTATTAATGGATCCAGAACAAATTTTTTCTTCATGTAGTCAGCAACCAGTTTAGGGACTGAATCTTTACCCTTCCAGCCTGAAAAAACCCACAGATAATGGATAATGAAACATTAAAGGCTTGGGAAATACACAAACCCATTGGCAGCTTAAAGTTTTAGGTAAACTTTCAATAAGAGAACAGCATGATGACATTCTGCAGCATGTGTTTACCTCTGTAACACAGAGTGCCAGCAGAAAACATGGGTTGAAGTGCAGCTGTTCTACATACAGCAAGCCCAGTACGTGCTCTACTGGTGGAAGACCTGTAAAAATTCTAATCTTTACAGAATCCAAACTCTTCCCCCCATTAAATACTGTTTCAACTTGTCTGTTGATGTCTGTTGCTCACTAAACCACATACCATACAAAAGCCAGAGTGGGGACATGCATGTTGGTAACTGGAAACTGGATTGGCTGATCAAAACTGAGGGGGGCAGGGAGTAGATATGCCTCTTTTTTCTTTCAAGCAGTACTAGATAAAACTGTCTCAAATAGTCAAATGCCCTTCCAGAGGAACTTAATTTGTCTCTGCTATTCTATTCAGGTGTCTATTGAATACATAAGTGGCTGGGACTGACAAAACTTGCTGCTGGAGCCAAGTTTTTGGTGGCCTTCGGCTTTGTGTTGAGTGAGCTTGGGCTTGCCAAGCTTTATCTTCCTTTGTCCATTTCTTTTATCTTTCCCCCTTTCTTTCTCCTTATCTGTTTTTTCATTTCTATCTCTTCTCCTCCCTCCCCCCTCTCTCATTTTTCTCTCTCCTTCTACCTTTCTTTCTCCCTCCTTTTTTTTCTCATTCCCGCTTTTATTTCCTTTCTCCTCTTCCCCATTACCTTTTTTTCCTATTTTTTTGTCTTTTTCTCTTCCTCTGTCTCTTCTTCTCTCCTTCTTCTCCCCTTCCTCTATCTCTGGTTTTCTCTCTCTTTCTCTCACTATTAAGTAACACTTTCCATAACTAATTCCCTTTGTGCTTTGTCAGCAAAACAGCTATCAATATTACTTCTAGCAGGACAACCTAAGCAATGAATTTATACATATGCTATTTCATTCAAGGTAACTCACAAGTTTCCCAAGCCAGTTAAATCACTTCTTTCCAAACCCTTACCTCCAAAGACAGAACCTTTCCAGGTGCGACCAGTGAAGAGGAGCATGGGGTCAAGACTGATCTTCTGTGCTGCAGGAGGCACTCCCACAATCACACTGACTCCACTGTTGTAATGGCAAGAGGCCAAGGCTGCGGTCTGCATTGGGAATAGAGGGAAACCCAGAGTCACAGATTTGCTTCTGAGGCCCAAAAGTTTGCATTCCTCCTCCTCTCAGGGCTCTGATTGCAATTCATTTTTTGTAACTGAAACCACACTGAACAGTTTCCATTGAATCTGCTCACACCATTGTGTTTGCTGTCAGGGGTTAGATATGTCCTAGCTTTGTCCTCCCTCCCCATTTTGTCTCAGACATTAGTAATAAGCCACTGCTGGAAAGTGGCTATGTGAAATTTAGCCACCCTGGTTAGGCCAGGGACTATGGTCAAGCTCTATGCCCTAAGTTTTTGAGCATGCCCCTGCATCTCAGTGGCAGATAGCTGGACTTAATAGGCTTGAAGGTAGTCTGACACTTTGCTAGTGACTCTCAGCTCCTCAACCTTGGTGCTTAGTGGGTTAGCAAAGAGAGACCTAACACACCAATGCCTCATTTGATGACATCTTTTGGTTGCATACCATGGTTTCGATACGGCCGACAACCTCAAAGGTGTAGTCCACACCACGGCCAGTCATTTCAATCAACACCTCATGAATAGGCTTCTTGAAATCTCTAGGGTTGATGCAGTCTGTTGCTCCCAGTTCTTTGGCCTTGGCAAACTTGTCACTATTGATATCAATAGCAATGATGCGGGAAGCTCCAGCCACCTTGCAGCCCATGATAACAGAGAGGCCAACTCCTCCAAGGCCGAAGACGGCACAGCTGGAACCTGGTTCCACCTGTAATACCCATACAAACATGCCATACTCTTAACAGTCTATGTAAAGTACAACGCATTTTCTTACTACCAACATGTTTTCAGTTAAGCTGCTTCTTGTAATTTAGAGATTCCCTGCTGAGAAGGAATTTGTATATGCATACCTACTAGTGCAGCAGACAGCTATACTGTTATAATCCTACATGTGAATAAGATAAATTGCCCTAAAATACATTTCTCAGACCAGATTTTCATCACTCTTCTCAGCTTCAGGTTCAGAGACACGGGTTTTTTTACAACGCTTTATATTCCAGTGGTGTTAAGATCTGTAGTGCCACTGGAGACAATGACAGCTATAAAAGTCACATTTGTGTATTGCTACAAATTCTGAGTGTTGCAAATATAGGCTTCCTAGATTTCAGTTACAATAAAAGAAATCAGCTCCTTTGTAATGTTTTTTCTAGGGGTGATAAAGCCATGAGAGAAAAATTAACAGATGGTAATATGCATTTTTACTGGATTTTGATTTGAAGGCTTCTCAGTACCTTAGAGACACAGAAACTGAAGTAGGCAAAACCTGAGTATCTTCCTTTCACCCGAACTCCGCAACAAAGTCTATACCTCCTGGCTGCTCTGCTGATACCCCACATGCAGGCCTGAATAGGCCGCCATGAGTTACCAGGAACACCCACCATGATACTTACCTTGGCAGTCTGCACAGCAGCCCCATAACCAGTTGAAAATCCACAGCCAATAAGAAAAACTTTTTCCAGAGGAGCAGCAGAATCAATTTTGGCTACAAAAGTTTCATGCAGTACTGTGTATTCAGTGAAGGTGCTGGTACCTATAAAATGGTGGATCGCTTTTCCTTTACAGGTGAATCTACTGGTGCCATCAAGCATTAATCCAGTACGTGAAGAAAAGCTGTTTGAAAGATGAACATGAATAATGGCAAGTTAAACCTGTTGAGTGTGATAAGCTTTATCTAAATCAAAGTCAAAGAAGGGTTGTAGGTGACCCAGGAAAACTCACTCATTTCTGATGCACAGATTACTCTTGGCGCTTAAGCAACTGTTGCACTCTCCACAGTACGGCATAAAGAGTGGAATAACCTTATCTCCTTAGAAATAATACAGTAATGACAGGATTTAAAAAGGCAAACAAGAAGCATGCACATAAAAACATGGAGCAAGTGTATTTAATCCCTAAGGAAATGTGTGCTAGGACAGAAGTGCTGGTTTTATTTCCTTCTGCTGCCCTTGGAGGATACACCATCTCGCTCTGTTATAAAGCACATAACTAGGGCAAAGTTACGACAACTGATTTCAATACACAAAATTCCTGGTGTCTTTCACAGAACTGAATCTGAGCTATGTCATAAAACTCTGTCAGCTACTGACATTCCTGAAGTACTCATTCAGCAGTTTATTGAAAGGAAAATAGTAATACACAGGTAAAGAAACTGAGATAAAAATTGGCACCCGCTGCGACAGTAGATTGGAGGGCCAAGATAACATGGCTGTAAATTGTGCATACAGAGAATGGGAAATTGAGCATTAATTTACCAACCCTCTTGACTCGTTTTCCTATTTTACTGTTGCACTGGAGTAAAGCAGGTAAAATGTTTGTCAGAGAAGCAGTGACACACACAAGCTAAGACATCTCTCATTCTCTAGCACTCTTGTATGATGGACAAAGTAGCACATAGCTTCCCAGTGCGATTTTTATTGCTATGCATTTTCCACAGCAATGATGTGTGGTAAATCCCTCATAATCTCTAAACAAGTAACCCCTAACAGAGACCAATTTGTGATTTGGCAGCTCTAAAATGTGGCTAATCCTTGACACATTGAAAGGCAAAGGAAATCTTTGATTCCCACTAAAACATGGAAAATACCCACAGCACATGAAACGCTCCCCCTCTGCCCTGGCCCTCAGTTAACTTAGAACTGTAACACAAGCTTAATAATCATTCTCTTAAAGAAACTTTGCACATCTTGGGAGTCTTTTTCAGAACTTGAAGGTGTAAACTAAGCAACATCCAAAAAACACGATTTTGTGTGTTCAGGCCTGCTGTTTCACCTGGAAACCTGTGGCATCTAGAATTAGACAACTGAGTGATTTATGAAGCCAGATGTAAGAGAAAAAGCAGCTAGAGTTACCAC
>JBCJKH010066704.1:0-22661 GCA_039877255.1 Loriculus beryllinus | reverse complement strand
TGAAGTGGTCCAAGGTATTTGGATCAATGCTCCTTGCTGGAATAAATGAAGCTTTGACTGGAGAAAAACTGGTCTGTCATCTTTGTCCTTTGCCAAAAGGTGAAACTCCCTTTGCATGCTTGTTTTCCTGTGAAGCTCAGGTAAATTCACATTGTCTCTGCTACCAGAGGTTTGATAGAGGTAGGAGAAGAAAAGCGACCTATTTTCCAGGTTTAAAGGAAAGTAAATGAAACTGTCCTCAGGGCAGAAGAAGCAAAGGCTTTTGTATCAGCTGTAGTGTTGTGGGCAGGGCTGCCAGGCTGCTAAGGGCTCTTCAGAGCTGGCAGCCTCTTTCCCAGGGACTGCTCATCTCTTTAATAGTGTTTCCTTTTTGTTTTTTTCAAGTGTCCATAATGACTGCAGCCTTTCTGCACTGAGACTGAGGGATCTCTTGCACTTACTGACATATAATAGTTTCTGCAGTATCTGGCAGGATCTCCCTTTTGCCTGTGAGAATAAAGAGTGAAGGTCACAGAGGTGCTTTGCTATATGCTTTGCATAATAATTTGAGCTGGATATGTCCAGTTAGAGAAAGCTCAGGCTGGGGTGTTATGATTCCTTTTTGTCACTCCTAAATCAGTTTTATTGCTAGCTTGAGCTAGCAGAACAGACAAGCTCTTGGTGGAGCAAGTGGCGTGAAATGCCAGGATCTGGTTCGCTCCTATCCTGGAAGCAGCACAGCAGGTCTGTTGACCTTTGATCCGATGTTCTCGTGTGTCTAAACATTGCATCCTCCAGCATGGTTAGGGGATGTTTGTGCCTGCTGCACCCTGGGGTAACCACCCCGTGATTATATGGTGTCAGGTGGGCAGCGGTGTGCTGTGCAGTAATTGAGAGCAGCTTTCAAATCCAGTTTTGCTTGTAAATTAAATGGCCACTTTTACTGAGTGAGAATCGAATCAGCACGTCTGAAGACTGTGGAAGTCATCTATTTCCATTATGAAAGCCAATGTGGCTAGTGGAAGTGGGCGTGTTTGGGGGTAATGAGTCTGTCCTGGATCCCCAAGTTACATGTGGAATTTTTAATAGAGCAGTGCATTGGATATATGCCAGAGATCCTACTTGCATGGGTTTAAGCCAAGTCCTGTGTCAGCCACATTTCCCATTTGCTTGACCAAAGCATAGAGAGTGTGCACAGCAAGAAATGGGTAGGCAGTGCAGAAGAGCAGAGCTTTACTTGCAGAGCCTGAATGTAATAAATGAAAACGTTTGGGCTGGCCTCAGCAGTGCTTACCCAAACAGGCAAGGGGCTGAGTTAATCTTCCATAACAGTGCAAACATATAGAGTATCTTGAGGGAGGTATTAAACTTTTGTTTGCAGTATCAAGGCTTAGGGGAGTTTTCTAAGAAGTTTACAAGCACTTGAGAAGATACATTCTGTCTCTATAAACTTTACCTTTTCCAGGTTTTGGACTCACCTTTACTGCTGTACTGGTGTAAGTTTAGGTCCTCATTTGACTCCTGACTTATCCTGAAATCTTTTTTCTTCAGTTAATTAAGAGGGGTTTTTTTTTGTTAAGATCTCAGTGGCCAGTTTCTGGTGAAGGTGTGATTAGTTAGAGCTGACCTACTGAAGTTAGCTGTGTGCTACAGACTCAGCTGCTGGGCGCTGGGATTCTCAAAGTGTCGTCAAGCTCTTATCCAAGGGCAGTTTTAACTGTCCTGTGTCTCCAGGTAGGCAGGTCTCTCCATCCATCACAAATACTTTATTTCCTTCAGCCCCTTGCCTTGCATTTGTTTCTCTGCACCTGTGGCATTTGTTCTAGGTCCTGATCAGCTCTGATGAAATCCCAGCAAGGCTCTTTTTAGCAAGGAAATGCAACCACAACCTCTCCAGCACTTGCAGCACCAAGTGGATGTATGTGCTCAGCAGCACCAGCATCTCGAGGAAGAGGAGGCTGTGAACAGCCAGCATGTAGGATGTGGAGTGGACAACCCCCGTCTTGAGGGGCCAGATCAGTGTACATCCCAGGGCTAGTGCCTCTGGGACAGGAGGATGTAACATCTAAAACTGTCCCATCTGGTAAGTGCTCCGGTCATCACTGCTATGGCAGCTCTGGTGTGACAGACAGGTCCATTATCACCTTTGTAGACTTCACCTGTATATGGGCTATTGCAGGATACAGAAGACAGCCTGACATGGTTCCTGGCACCTCTAGGAAAGGGTATCAGCCAAGATTTTGTTTCATGATGGCCTATACCTTGTACCTTGGCTATGATGGAGCCCTGTGGGTATCCCTGTCCCCTCTGTTAGGCAGCCTTGTGGTATCCACCTTTCTAAAGTGGGTTGCTGCATGTGATTTTGTAAATAATACTGTGTTGCAAGCGCTGCACTTGTGAGAGGAGAAGGAGGAAGCAGCTGCTTGGTAGAGTAGCTGCTTGGTGGTAGTAGTAGGTCTGCCTCAGCATCTCAAGAAAACATTCCTGCTTCTCAAGCTCTCTGCTGCGTTTTACTGTCTTGCATAGGATAATTTGACCTTCTGCCACATGTTGACAGACATTCAGCATTTAAAATGAGGCTTTTCCTCCAGAGGTTTAAAACAGTAATTCTAGTACTACCACTGAGTCTCGGGGGACCTGATATTTCGTCTTACTGTGGTACTGAATTGCAGCTGATAGTGTTTTTCATGTGGCACTCAAACACTTGTTTTGGAGTTTTGCTTTATAGACATAATTCGTAATGTTCAGAGTCAGCTAGACTGAAGCTCGCAGCTGTGAAGGAAAGAGCAGTTGGATTATATTGATGAAAGGCAAAACATGAAAGTGCAGTCAGCATACTTTTGCTGGGGGAAAAAAAAATATGCTGTTCCTTTGTTTTGCAGACCCAGTGGCATCTGTGCAGCCCAACCATGGCCTCAGAGAGCTACTGACCATCAGTGTAAGGGTGAAGAAGCAGAAATGGTATGGATGTGCTCATGTATGAACTTTTGCCAAAGATCTAGGCAACTTCTTTGTGCTTCTAGAGTCTTCGGAGCGAAGGCAAAGAGAAGTCACTGTGGTGGCACGCACACCTAAAGAGAACAAATTGCAGCTTGCACGCTCCGTCTTGTGCGCGTAGTCATCTTTGATCGCCTTGCAGGGCTCCTCTGTCTGAGAGGCCAGCACAACCTGCTGTCATCTGTGGTTTCCATGTACCGTGGCCACAGCCAGAGAATTTGGTGTGAGGACGTGGCAAGCCCATAGAGGTGCCCAGGATGGGATTTTCCTCTTTTGAGCAGGACAAACACCTGGGCTACCTAGACACCATTGTATCTCTGCCTGCTTGCTACACCCTCCAGAAGTGCTGTTTGTACTGTGCTGATATTGTTTATGTTGAATAAATGCTTTCTCCAGCTTCTTTGTTGTGGTGACTGTTTTTTGCTGAATCAAAATAGAAAAAGTGGGGGTGCTTGTTTAAGTATTGCGGCAGGACATGATCAGGATTATTTTTTTAATCTTTAATGAAATGTTTGTTTTGAAAAAGTGCATCCTCAGACTGGGGACACTTGTGCGGGAGCTGAATCTGAGAGTAGTCCTAATGTTCCCGGTTTGGATGAAGGACTTGAACAGGACTTTCCCACATCCCACAAGCACCCGTACGCATCAGACTGCTGTTTATTTCTGAGTCAGGTGCATAGCTGTCCCTGGATGACACTTGAGTGATTTCTGCTTTGTACTGAAGGAAAAGTGAATTGTCTCTAACTTCTGAAGTTTGTTCACTGTCTGGATTCATTCCCTGTGCAGTGGGATGTGTGGGGAGGAGACATTTCTGCTGGAGATGGCTGATGTGGTTGTGCTAACTGCTCTTGCCAGCTCTTCCCGGGCATCACCAAGCTTTTGTGAGGAGAAACATCTCCTTCATGGCTTTCTGTTGTGAAACAAAGATAATGAATACAGACAGATTTGATGCTTTAGAATAAACTGCTGTATGATTATAGTGTCTAATGTCTAGACTAGATAAGACAAGCTTGTCCTCACCTCCCCCAAAAATCCAAGAGAGTTTGAAATATGTAACTAAGTTTCTCAGCAATAATAATTGCTTGGGCTGTGACAAGGAGTGTGCAGTAGTTTTAGAATTTGATACAAAGGTTAGAGGTACAGTACATTGAGTAGCATATATATGCACTCCTGCTTGAGCTGAGCTGGCTCACAGGAAAGATGCTGGCTATAATAACCTTAGCCAGCAATGTCATGACCTGCAACCTAAAATGATCCCTGCAGTCCAGTGAGTCAAGTAAGATGTTTGTACTTGGATGTCGGTCCTTCTGTGAGTGAGCTCGGGTTGTCTTGTAGTGGCATGGGTTTTGTCAAGGTTTCTGGCTAAAGAAGGGAACTGGAATGACTTTACTCAAGACCACAGAGTGTAAATAACACTCTACTAATCACAGAGTATATGAGTGAATATATTGAGGGGAGGAGGAAGCCTCCTGTCTCTTTGATTTTTTTTGTACACTTAGCAGCACATTGTAATAACTCACGTTCTTCAGATATCTCTTCTTTCTTCCACTTGCTACCAGAAGATTGGCATGGTTCTGATGTTGTTCTTTGGTAGACCAGTTGCAGGGGTGTGTGTCTCAGCCCTACAGCTACTGTGGTTTTTTTTTTCAAAGGCTTATTCTTTAACAATATTCTTGAATGGATTTAGGAAGAAGGTGGTGTAGAAGAAAAAGGCAGGGAAGAGATCTGAAAGCTTTCCTCCATGATCCTCAATCCCCTTTGGTAGAAGAAATTCTAAATCATAAGGATTTTTGTAAATCCCAGGGAGGAGGAGTTCAGGCAGGGCTGGTTTTGCTTTTTTGTTGAGCCTTGCCCTAGGAGGGATTGCCTAGAGCAGAAAATAAGAAGCAGGTTTAGATATACTCAGAAGACCTGGGCCTACAGACTGCTTCTTGTTGAAAGACTCCTTCAAATATCAGCAGGAAAGTGGAGGAGCCCCAAACTGCTCTAATAGAGCAGTGGTTTGTGAGCCAAAACTGAAGAGTTTTATATGACCTAAATGCATTTAACCTGAGGGATTTTAGCACTTTTGAGTGTGTAGTTTCAGTAACAAATTCATTCTGATTGGAAATCAGACCTAATTTTTTCAAGAAGTTGTTAGAAAAGGAAAATTTTTGAGTACTACCAAGTGAAAAAGAGACTGTTAGAGATCAGGAAGGTCACTGCCCACCCAAACTGTGCTGGCACTAGCTGCACTTTGTGTCCCACTCATGAATAAAGTTATTCCAGTTCCTGAGGCAGATGCCAACCTCTGTGATCTCCCACGTGGGAACAGCCATGACTGAGCTAGAAACCCTTCCTGGGTGCAAATCTCACCTGCCTGACACCAAATACACCACGAAAGGCTTCTGAAGAGCTTTTTGATCCTTGTCATCAGCTGTTCTAGATAGCTTGCTGGATCCTGTTAGGTTTAGTTTCTATGATTCCCTTCTCTTCTCCTGTTGTTGCTTCTAAGGAATTACATTTGTAATCACTTTAGGTAGTAGAAGCTTAATTTACCAGCAGTGCCTTGTTCTAACCACTTTTTACCCAACTTTGGTCAGTTAATGTTTGCAATAACACAACATAAGCTATGTATTTCTTGAGAGAGGCTATTTGTCCCTGCATTATCTTTTCCACAGCTGAAACAATACAGTGATTTTACTTAGTGCAGTGGCTTAATTCTGTTCTGTTAAATGTCAGTTGTCTTAATGCCATACATGTTGGATGGCGATCTGTGCTGTTTGTTGTTGGGTGTTTTTTAAGCACCTGGTTTTCTGAATCCCATTTCTGCTTTAATATCTCTGAGGCAACTGCAGTAGAAATACAATTGCCTGATTTCAAAGTGGTCTCCAAAACAGTAGTGAACTGGTTTTATTCAGAGAAATGTGCTTTGTGAGCTAAGGCTGGAGCAAGGTTACCATTATTGTATTCAATATCTAAACACTGAGCAGATGGGTGTTGTTTCTTGAAGTGCAATAAATGCAGGTAACTCAAAACGGGGGAATGTTGGAAAGAAGGAGGGTGAAATAAAATAGCAAAAGGTTTTCTTATAAAACATTTTTATTTAGTAAGAGTTTTAGTAGGTGAACTCTGTAAATGGCAGCTTGGTTACATCTTGGTTTTAGAAACTGGTTCCCTTTTTTCTTACCGTTTTGGGTTTTTTTTGCCTTGTAAAATGCCCACAGTCCTTTGACCTGTCTCCCATCCTGGCAGTGATGTTTATACTACACATTCTTCTACCATTTCACGCAGCCGGCGCTATCACAGCTATGCTGAATGAGGTCCCAGCCTAACTACAATATTAACCCTGCAAATCTGTTCATTTTCTCCCCAGCAGCCCCAGGCAGGGTATACAGGAGAATGTGTCCAATTGAAAAAGTATTACAGATTTGGTGGTGCTGCAGTGTGCTGAATTGCAACAGGGCTGTGTTTTTCTGCCAGGGAGAATCCTGCTAAGGGAGGTGGTGGTGTCTGTCTTGTACAAGTTATAGAATTTGGTTTTTTATTTTAAGTCTCAGCCTTTGTTGATGATTTAAAATAAAATCAAACTGTTAAGTCTGCTTTTAAGCCATGAAATGTGTTCCATTACTCACACTTGCTGCTTGCTTTTTGCTAATCATCCAATGCATGCTTTTTTTACACACACACACACCCCGCTGCCCCAGTTTGGATCGCTCCGTTCCTTGTTACTTTCACCTTTCCAGTTGTTTTTGATTTTTTCTTCATTATTTTGCTAATTATCATACGGCAGATCAGTAGCATCTTGGGTGGTGGTTGTACCACATAGCATTTATAGCAGACATTAGTTTTGCATAGCGTGTGTACCTTATTTTGCCTGGACTTGTCTTCACTGTGCTGCAGGCACCTCCTCAAGCAATTGTAGTGATTAAGCGTGGTATTTCTGCAGATTTATATTAACTTCTGCTTATAAAGAAACAGAAGAAACACAGCCCTCCCCCTCTCCCCCCCCCCAACATCTAAACTTGATGTTTTTCCTCATCCCCTTCATTTTTATCAGTATTTGACCTAAGCTTGCTTTTGTGTATGAAAGAAAATTAGTTAAGTACCTTGTGGTTTATAGATGCCTTTTGTTACATATTACTTGGATTTATTGTGCAACATTGGCCTGTAAATCATTTCAGTTAGGCATTTACCTGGCTTGCGTTACCCTTACGGTTTGAGCCTCTTAACAGCCATGAAAAATGGGGAAATTATGCTTTCAGTGGCGACAGGCTTTGCTAGTCTGAATACCCCGTAACTCTCACAGCCATGCTCCACTTCTGCAAGGCTTGCTGCCCAGCTCTGCGGAGATGTTTACAAGGAATCCATTACATTTTGCAGCTGAAAGACGTGTTGAAAGAACAAAGAGAGTTTTGTGATGAAGTGTATCTGGCTTCTTGCTGCTTTGCTTACCTTTTAAATGTAAAACTTAGTAATTTGCAAGGGCTTTTAGTTCTCAGGGCATCTCTATAAGATTCCACCCCATACGGAGCTTTCCTTCAGTCGAAAGCGGGGTTGTCTCAAAACCGCTCTTGAATGCATTTCTATTTTAATCCCCAACTTTGAATGCAGCCTGCCTTACTGGCTCCGGCAAATCGCCCTGCCCTGTCCTGCCCCACCCGCCGCGCGCGCAGGCTGTGTCTGCTGTTTGCTGGCGTTACATCTCTTCCTCTGTGACTAAAAGTTGGTTTCATCAGCAAAGCATTGGCTCCCACTCCGCTCCTGGAGCTCGCCTGCCTCGGGAAGTCGCTCCGACCTGCAGCCTATGCGGGCACGTGGGGGCATCTGTCGCCATACGTATAACTTTTAAATGGAAAATGTCTTTCTCAAAGGCTGCCGATGTCCAGTGGTCTGCAGTCCATGAGCAGTTGACTAGTCCAGGTGTTTCTGCTTCTGTTTCCGTGCTATGTGAATTGGGAGCTCGAGAGAAGAGTGTGCAGGATGGAGGAGTTGAGGGTTTGTATTTATGTTCTGACTGTACGGCAGTGATGGAGGGCTTGGGAAGGAACAGAAAGTCTACCTGGGGTCATCTTAACTAAAGAAAATAGTAATTTTCATGGTCTTTCTTCTGCAGCTCTTTCTGTCAGAGGCTTTCTCAGCTCTTAAGTACAAAAATAACCTTTCTTCTTTTGGTATGGATTGTCTGTCATGAGCAGTATTCAGGAAGAACTTGTTTTATTGAACATGATTTCTACTTTGTGGGTTTTATCGCTGCATTTTGCCCCACTTATTTAAAATGTAGCCACTAAGAGCTGGATTGATTTTTTTAAGAACTGCCAAATATTTGTCTGTGCTTTAATAAGATCAAAATCATGAGCAGCTGAGACTATGAGGCAGTGCTATTGACTTGAGACTGTGGATTTCTGAGAGGTTTTTAAGGAGATCATTAACCCAGGTCTATCTCTTCACAGGACAGTCGGCCCAATATGTCAAGACCTCTGATCACTAGATCCCCTGCATCTCCATTGAACAATCAAGGCATCCCTACTCCAGCACAGCTCACAAAATCCAACGCACCAGTTCACATTGATGTGGGTGGGCACATGTATACCAGCAGCTTGGCCACGCTTACAAAATATCCCGATTCCAGGTAACTTTACAAAGCTTGTTCTGCATGTCTTTGGCAACTCCTTTTCTTCCATTTCATGCTTAGATGTCCTGGGGCTGTCTCAGAATGATAAATTTAGTTTCTTTTGTTTCAAAACTAAATTAGGTTTCTTTGTTCGTAAGAGGTTAGGTACTGACTTTTCTTCCCCTGTTCCACTGTGTTTCAGACAAATGGCACTTCTGCAAATCCCTGTGTGTGTACACTAAAATGAAGTTGATAGTAAAGAGCGCTTACGTTCTACCACCTAGAATTCTGGTTTTGTGCCAGGGCACCCGTTCTGTGGTTTATTACATTCAAAACCTATGGTGATACTGCATTTAAGTCCAAAGGTGGGGGTGTTGGGGTATTTATTTTGTTTCTTTTGGAACCGTAACCGCTCTCCTGCATGCGTAATTCAGATGTTCCACTTGAGGTAAAGGCAAGGTTGAATGTAACAAATATAGAGCAGTATTAACTGAATACTTTTTATAGAATCTTACGACTTTTCAAGTAATTAGACTCTTAACTCTCACCTACCTCCTGAATGAAACTTTTGTGACTGTGGTAGCTTACTCGTATTTAGCAGTTAGTTAGAAAACTTCTGCATGCATGAACAAACAGTGTATGTAGAACAGATGAAATAAAAATGCAGCTTTAAGAAAACAACAGTGCATTGAACACAGGGTGTGTGGATAGTACATTGTGGTGATGGCAGACGAACACTATAGTGATACTGTAATTCTGAGAGTTGGTTGTTGGTCAGCAGGTTGATTGCATCCATGGTACAAGTCTATACCAATCCTGCAATAGAGGGAAGGCAGTATTACCTTCCTGGTCTTTCTAGCATTTTTCTTGATCCAGCAACTCTCGATTTGCCTCTTCAAAGGGTGTAAGGCATGCTTCACAGGATTTCATTCTAAGCATGGGTTTCACTGGTGCTACTGCCTCTGAAGCATTGCTTGTATAGTTTTAGGTGGGACTGGAGTAGTGTTTCTGACACTGAGAGTTGACAGGGCAAGAGGAAGAGAACAGTAAATAAAGAGAAACATCTGGACACATGGCCTTTCTTTAGACAAGTTCCTTAAAGAAGGCCAGGCAGAGGGAAGTAATAGAAGCCACATCAAAGCATAGGCCTGTAAGGATAGATTGAAACAATGTCTGGAAAAACTTGACTGTTCTTCGAAAACCAAATCTGTAATTTTGGGAAACTTTTCTTAGGATCTGCTCGTGTTCAGCTTCTACGAGTTGTGATTATTTAGCGTTTTTTTAGTAGCTGGAGTAAGAGATGGTGTCTGAAACTGTTGCATGTGCAGTATGAGAGGCTGTGTCTGTTAATACATGCACTTTCTGTTTCCAGGTCAAATTCACAGGACTGCATGTTACTTTAAGTGAAGAAACACTAAAATGTCTTCCGTAACTGTATGGTGGCAGTGGAGTTTAGGCTTAATGTATTCTTTGTTCAATTCAGCCATTGTAGCACTTGAAAGTGGAAGGTATGCCTGTAGTATCAAAGCTGGTTTAATAAATTAAGCATTTTAAACCTCTTCAAACATAATTTGAAGAAAACCCATGCTCTGAGTTATAGTCATTTTGTTTCAAGTCGTTCTGACATGCGTTTGTGTTTCAGTTCTGACAATAAGTGTCTTTTGAACCCCTTGATGAGTGCATATTTCCAGCATAGCTGTTAGAATCTGGAATTCCCAGCCACTTCCAGAACTTGATTCTTTTTTTACATTAGAAACTTCAAAAGAGCAGCTATTAAACTCATTTGGATGTCAAGATGATGGCATGAAGCAATAAGGTGGCAGTCGTTTGGGCTTTGTGAGATTTTACTTGAGCATGTTTTTTTGAATGGCTGTATGTGTGTACATACATACGTATCTAAAGTGACTGCTGGGTACAAATTTTCCAATAATATTTAGACTTTAATACAGATTGTTTCTTGGAGCCTGACCCAGTCAGTCTGTATCTACAGTCTGATTTTGTTAGTTAATCCAAGGATTTGGTCAACATTGCTTCTATGGGGTTTTTTTTCTGCCAATATCATGTGTGTGTGAATGAGATAAAAACTAAGGCAGGGTCTCTCATAGATATCTTTGGCCAGTTGAAGCCTCCTGAGGCTTACTGTCGCATGAAAAATAAGGTCTTCATTATCTTGCCTAAGAGAGCACTGCTCCAGGGATGAGTCAAGGCATAGGTTGCAGGCTCCAGCATCTAACAGGTTGAGACATGAAAGTCATTAGGCTTCTGACTCGTATTACATGTAGTCTAAAGGCCAGAAGTCTAAAATGAACCTTTCATCTGTGGGCTAGGTACCAGAGTCATCTTTCTTTGCGAGATTGAAAGGGTGATATCCAAACCAGCAGCTTTGGAGTCACTGTGACTTGCTGGTGTGAAGGAGACCTGTCCCAATATAGCACTCTCTTTGTAGGATCAAGTGTGCTCTTTCTTCTCCTTTTCGGTTCAACAGCATCTCATCTTGTGCCTCTTTATTTTCTCCTCGCTGGACAACAGAGTAGGAACTGGAAAGAGTACTTTAAAAACAGGCTTTCTTAAATGATATCAGGTGAAGACTTGTAGCTCAAAGGGGTCATAATTCTTTTGTTAACTCCCCCCACCTGTTTTGTTCCTTGATAAGTAAAATGCCTACTGGCAGGTATCCATTCCTTCCTCCAATGAAACCCAAGTGTTACCATAAAAGGGTCTTACTACTGATGCTGGGTCCCTGCGCTTTGCTATGGAGATACCCTTGAGGGCTTCTTTCCAATGCTCTTGTGATTGAAGAACCCGAGGAATCAGAGCCTATCTGTGTTTTGGCCAGAGACTGGTAACAGTGAAGCAATCCAACAGACAAACAGATGGTTTGAATAGAGTAATCCTAGAATTTTGAATTCTGAAGCTGAAATCATGCTAAAAAAAAAAAAAAAAAAAAAATCCTTTAAAAATCCAGTAGCATAGAATTCAAAGGAGCCCAGTTATCTTCCAGTCCAAGGAGAACCTACTGTTTCCACCAAAAGATCCCATATCATTATTTTATCTCATCAGTAGGCTTCAGGTATTCCTGAGACACCAGTGAGACCATGATCTCATGCAGCTGAATAACAAAATTTGCCAGCTTTAGGCTTCAAGAAGAGGGACTTTGAATCAGCGTATCTACCAAGAAGACCTAATGTAAGGCCAATCTGCTGACTGACTAAAAATTAGTAATTTCCTTTAAATGCCTGAGGAGGAGGCATATGTCCTCCTGTGCAGCTCTTTCCCACCAAGACTGTAGACCTCCATGCATTCACCCATGTACAGATTGTTCCTCTTGTTTTTGAGATGTTGACTGACAGTTATTCATACGTCCATGTGAACAGACCACGTAAATTATTTCTATTCTGTGTGAAGTCTTATGGTTTTGGAAATTGTTCTGTTTTGAACAGATCATGCCTTCCTCAACAACCTTTGGTTTACTTTAAGTTGGCAGGATGATATTTGGCAACACAAAGTTATTAAGATCTGGGTTTGCTATTTTCTTTATTATTCTTTTTTTGGGGGGAGGGGCAGGGGGGTTGAAAGTGAAGATTTTAAAAAATAGGTCTGCTTTTCACTGCCCAGAAAATAAAATCATTTTTTTTATTCCAGGGAAGATGGATGTGAGCCTTTCTCCCCTGAAAGCTGAGGCACATATATGCTGTTCCATTGTTCCCTAGAGTTTGAGGAAAATGGGTTGAAGTTTTAGGATTTATGAGTAGACGAAGCACAGGCTTCTTAGTTCTGATATTTGAACCTGAGCAGCCTACTGTCCTCCTTTTGGTGCATTATCATCTTGCAATAGCATCGAACGCTTTGCTTGGAGTTTGTATTCCTACATCTCTCAGCCTTAATGCTGTCTGTATGGTATCTACCAAAAGTTATTGTGCACCAGGGTAAAACATCCTCAACTATCAGAACTAAATGGGAAGACATTTAACTTTGATCATATGAGTATCAGCTGTCTGGTATCTCTGATATCAGCAATATCAGCAGTGTTGTTTATCTATCTATCTATCTATCTATCTATCTATCTATCTATCTATCATCTATCTTTCTATCTATCTATCTATCGTCTATCTTTCTATCTATCTATCTCATACGTTCAAAGCATCTGGACTTTTTAATTAGTTCTGTCCAAGTTATCTGGTACAAATATTTGCATAACACCATGGAATTGTATTACTGCATCTTGTATTCCCACTACAGAATGGGAAAATTTAATTTTAAACCTTCCATATATTTATTAGTAGAACCTTTGGAGATACCTGTTTGTGTTGCTACATTTCCCATCTTGAGTTGCTCCCTGCATATGAAGATGGGTTCTTCTTATATGGTATTTCACAATACTTCCAAATTTCTGCCCAGGGCTGTTTCAGGTTTACATATGAGCCAATCCATTTGTGTCCCAGTTTTATTACCCAATCTTCACTCTCAGCCCTCAGGGAAATTAAATTTCACATACTTGAATCCAGTTAGAACACTGGCATTTTGGGGGGGTTGGTAAGCGTTGGTTTGGGTTGTTTTGGTTTTTTTTGCATCAAGAGCACAGAATTACGTAGGAGAATGCCCAGGCTATCCTTACCCTTTTTTGATGGTTTGCAAGTGAGACTTATCCTGCATAGGTTACATAGGTAGACTTCCAGGGACTTGCTAAGAATTAGGCAAGTTGGCACTGTTTACCTGTTCCAGAGCTTTGGCAGGTTCTGTTGTCTGTACACCATCCTCCGTTCCAAAATAAGGCACTGACATGGCCCTTAGTTCAAACTTCTGCAGGTTGCAACACCATGCTGGTTTGCAGATCTGTTGTGGTGAGGGTGTTCTGCACTGTGTGGAACACTTCCACAAGAGCAGCCCCGTCACAAGTTTCCTACTCATCTTAGATAGTACCTCTCAAACTGCTCATCTAGTTACTCACCTTTTATATTTCATCGCTCAATCGCTGCATTGTCTTGTGGCAAGGGAAAAGGAGGGCTTAGGATAGGGAAATACACTGACTCTCTCACTGACCCTTTCTGTGACCCGAGATAATTGATTTGACTTTGAACTTGGGTTGCTTCCTACTGAGGTTAACAAAAAAGCAATTTGTAAAATGCTTTGGGATGTTGATTGAAAGTGTAACAGATTACTATCTCTAAGCATAAATATTTATAGATACCAGTAACTGAGATACACCAACATCATCGGCTCTTTCTCATCACTAACATGTATTAGTAAAAACTTAAATGTTGATTCATGAGGACCAGACTCAATGCAGTTAGGCAGTATAGTTGGTTGTTTTTTTGGGAGGCAAAATAAAAACAGATCTGTCAGTGATAGTATAAATTATGTGTACTTCAAGAAATTCAGAGAATTTAGACAACTGATATTGTAAAGAGAAATCTCCTGTAACACACATATAAATGAAGAGCTCAGAGGAGTGTTTTCTGGTCTTGGTTGACCAAGATTAATTGTATCTCTAGGTGTGTGTATTGAACTTAGGATATATGTTGACCTTATTTTGCCTCAATTAATTATCACCACAGGTCAGTCATCACTGTTGCCTCAGTAGAAGTGAATATTTTCCAAATGTTAGTCCTGTAATATGCCTAACTTGCAAGGTCAGCAAGTTGTTGCTGTTGTTTGTGGCTGGTGACTAGATAGAAGAAATAGCACGATCAGACTAGCAGGTTCTCACATCATGTGGTCAGTAACTGGTGGTAAGTCTACTGAAAGGGGCCATGGAGCTGTTGCTTTCCTTTTCTGAGTGTCAGTAAAAGTGGGTTTGTGTGTTACTTATTTGGAAGATAAAAAGCGGTGTTTAGTACTTGTTCAAAGCTTGTGCACTCAAATGTGTAAAATGACAGCAAAATCAAGAGAGAGTGTGCTAGAGTACTCCTTACATATATGCAGACCCAGAGAAAGTAGATATACAGACTCAATATTGCAGGGGTTCATGCTATGCTCAACTATGGCTGCATGGCTATGACTAAGGATGGAAATATCCAGGGGGATAAATGTCCACATTCAGGAGCGTTACAGAGCTTAGAGCCTCCGCTGCTTGTTTATGAGGCTAGTAGGCGTCTGAAGTAACAAACGTATTTCTTGAGGGGAAAGAAGAAAATCCATATCCATATTGTCAGTATGGCTCATAGATGCCTTTCCCACTAGGCTCATGTGAGGTTGTATGGTTTGGATCAACCTGTAAGTCAGAGGGGAAGTTGTCAATAACTATGTGAAGGGTTTGTGCTCTGAGAAATCCTTTCATTGCAAAGGCTGCTTGATATAAGCATTGTGGATGGAAATTTGTCAATGAGAAACAGTTTATTGTTGTAGTGTTTGTATTTTTTTCTACCCAGTGGCTGAAGGCACCCAAGCAGTATTTCTCGTTCTGACCAAGAAAATATGTGGGAAGGAAGAAAGGAGTGTTGAGTCTATGTGTCTTGCTGGTCTGATAAGTAAAAGCCCATTAGAAACTGAGGTGTCACTGAAGTATTCTGCTTATCAGTCATTTCTGATAGGGTCTAGTTTTCAGCTGTAGCCTTGAGGTTCAGAGGTTTGCTTTGCCTTTTGGTTTACTCAGTCCTTGAACTCGGAAACCCCTGTATATTCTGTATGTTAGCACTAGGTTCTTATCCTGCTCCCACATAAACTGCTTGCAACGTAGTTGCTAAGCAAATTGGCATCTAGTAAGTACGTAATTGCAGAAGTAAACATTTGGCTTCCAGTTTTGCCGTCAACACCCGTCCACCTCTTGGGTGTGTTTGGAGCTTTAGGATATAGATTCCAATTTCTGGCTTACTTCTTTCTGGTAGTGATCAACCTGCTGGCTGTGTTTCACATATACAAGTCTGCTTAGCATTTGGGGATGTATTTGCAAAGATTACATAGGAAATGGTAAAAACTGCTTAGGACAAATGCTGATCAGTATTTGTTTTAATGCAAATATAGCATAAATGCTGCGTTGGCCAGGGGGAACGTCACCAGTTTCTGTTATATGGATGTTTCCTCTAACTAACTGGTCTGCAGTTTATTCAAATGTCATAACCAGACAACCATAATCTGGCAAGCTTTTGTTTTGTTCTCAGTCTGTCTTTCTTTCTACCTTAGTCTACAACTCTGAGGATGTTGCTGTCTCTTTAATGCCTGCCCTTTAGTATCTTGCTTCTGTTCCCATTTTGCTTTGAGCATTGACCTTACTTTTATCATCTGAATTCCCTCATTGCTTTGTCTTCATTTCTTTTTCAACTGCACTTTTCCCCGTCTCTGATGGAAGGAGTCGGAGCTCATAAAGGTCACAAGTGATCTTTACCTGACCAGATCAAGGCAGATTGCCTCTTTGATTGTCCCTTTCTCCCCACACATCCTTGGTTTTCTGGCTCATAATGGTGGGCTTTCTTTGAGTTGTTAAGCAGCAAGCAAATTTTTTAGATACCTCAAATGATGCTTTCACTCTTAGTGACATCAGTTGAAAGGATGATCTGAGGCTCATTGATACTGATCTCTCTCATTGAGTCTTTGAATCAGTAATCAAATAAACTGTTTCCAGCTGCAGTGTGTACATTAGCTTGGTTCTTTAGGACTGTTCCAGCACAGTTGTCTCTACACTTCATCTGAACAATTTTCTAGGCACTTTCTGCCTGCTTCAGAGAGCTGAGTATCTCCTGCAACAGTTCAAAAGCATGTAAGCTGAGTTTGTAGCTTCTTCTTGTGCCATGATTTGTAGGGGCATCCCTCTAGGAAAGTAGTGGGCTCAAAATCACCTTCCCACCCAGTCCTTCCACTGTGCAGTGCAGTGTGTGTAGACGCTTGGACTAGCTCTGGTGCTCAAAGCAAATAGCGCAGCGCTCCACCTGGACTCGTTTATCCTGCTTGCAGCTAATTCAGCTGTGCTGTGTCTGGTACCCAAGCTAATTAGTGAAGACCTATCTTTTACATTTCTACACACTGCTGCATCTTGCAGAACTGGCACTCAGTGAAGGAGAGCAGCACCGACAGTACAGCTGCTGTGAATCAAAAACTTTCTGTTTGAGAAGGATTAAAAAAGGTGGAAGGGAAGAGTAATGGAAAGAGGCAGGGGTTTTGTTCATAAGATGAGATGGTTGAGTGTAGAAATATAAAATTTCAGTAGTTCATCAATTTATAAAGATTAATTCTATCTCCTGTACCCCAGTGGGGTTTTCATAGTAAAATGTGACATGCCTGTCAGTCAAATGGCAGACATAATTTTCTTTAAGTGACCTATTAAAATCCCATTCCTTTTAATTAAAAATCGCATTTGTGTTCTCGTACAGGGCATATTTGAACAGTGAAACCTCTTTTTATATGAGTAGAGAGCTGTCACAAGCTCTGTGACATGCGTAAAATGGGAGGAGTGACTGTAGTCCCAGTGCAGCAATATGTGGCTTGCCTTTGGCTCCCGCTGACACGGAGGGAGATGGAGTGATAAGTATCATCTCCCAGGACCACACCCAAACCCTTTGCATTCCTTGCCTAAGAAATTGCTTGTAGTTGCTTACTGTGGCATAGAAAGTTATAATGCATGGCACTTGCCATAAGTGTGTCACTTCAGAGCAAATGCTGGATTACGTACTTCCACACCCCAAAAGCCGTCTTTGTGCTGTAATTAAAAAATAAATGTTGCAATGCTGAATTGGAAATATTCTGTGCCATACAATGAATTTGTTTTGTTAGGTTGCCTGGATGTAACTGCAACAATGTCAGTGTATTAAACCCTTGTCACGGGGTAATGGTTTCCTGCCGCTACGCCAGTGCCAAGCACTGCTTTGCTTAGCAGCTCTATTGCTGTTTATCTCCATCAGCAGTCCTGATTATTTTGCTTCTGCAAAACTCGTGTTTTCTTATTTTGTTCCCTGAATGCATACTATAAATTACAGTTCTGTGTGAATACTAACCACAAATCCTTAACAGTGGGAAACGCTGCCATGCCAAAGAGCTGCTCTGCTGGGAGCTGGTGTTAGGTTTGCCTAAACTTGTCAGGGATCCGCAGGGAAGAAGGTATTCCAAACCATGAAGGTCTGCTGGGCCCCTTCTCCCCATCTGAAAATTGATCCCTCTTAAACAGTTTAGAGAGCCCTCGGGGTCTTACAGCTTACATAAAAAATGAAAGCCCTTCCTGCCTTAGAGCAGCACAAGTAGTCAATACGAGGGAGAAAAATGATCTTTTAAGTGTATCCCATTGAATCCATTATCTTGAGGGCCTGTGGATGATCTTTCATCAAAACATCATCTTGGTGGTACATGGGGGAAAAGGAGAGGTGGTGACATTTGGGGGATTTTAGTGAAGGTGCTGCAGTACTCTCAGTGCCACAGGACAGGCTAAATATGATACAGGGCAGAAAATGAGAGCTGCAGAAAAACTGGTGTGTTCCTCTTTGTAACAAATTGAATTCATATTTTGTGGGTTTGAAACAGGTAAATTGTTCAGGTAAAGTTTTGAATGTTTCATTTGTAGGTATGAATGCCCTATTAGGCATCTCGTATGAGAGTTGCTTTGTTTTCAGTCAGAATACAGACTTTCAAAAAAGATACGAGGAAAGGAAAAACAGTGTTTGTACCATCAATGCCTTTTAACCTTGTGCTGGGAAGTAGTGAAAGGGTTGGACTGATCTCTCATGAGCTGGATTGGTGTTGAGTTTCTGGTTTTGTGAGCAAGTGTCAGAACTGTTAGTTTTTAAATCTTTTGCATGTCTGTGCTAATGATTCACATGTTTTTCTTAGACTAGCATGAAAGGAAGAACGTTGATTTCTGTTGTTCAGAGTTTACAGTATTTACTTAATGTCATAGTGGTGTGTTTTACCAGATTATGTGGTTAGGAGCTGAGCTTTTGCTGTTTGTGTTTACTTGCTACAAATAATAAGGATATTGCTCTTTGGTAGATTATATGCAATAAAAGAGAGAAGAGATCAGATTTGTTTCCAATAACCAGTAGTATAAATAATTCAGAAGTGCTGTTGAAATAAAGAAAGAAAAGAAATATTTTTGGAGGGCAAAGGGAAGAATGAAGAAGTAGTATTTTGGAATGCAGCGGAGTTGTCAAATGCACATCCTTTGGGGTGT
Source organism: Loriculus beryllinus (assembly GCA_039877255.1). NCBI lineage: Eukaryota > Metazoa > Chordata > Aves > Psittaciformes > Psittacidae > Loriculus > Loriculus beryllinus. Next base: position 4,002 of record JBCJKH010066704.1, on the reverse strand, counting down.
CCTCCATTTCCTTTGGTAAAAGGTTTGCTTAAATAAACTGAGCAGTAGGCAGTGGGTGTGTGCCTTTGCACAACAACATACAGCCAGGTGCTTTGTTGGCCAGGGTGATCCTAAAGGCAGAGTGCTGTCAACGTTCCTAATTGGTTATTACCCAATAACACACACCCTCCAGTGTCTTGGGACTACAAAACAGTTTTTACCTAGCCTTCCTACATGAATAATGAAGCACTTCAAATATTCATCCAATTATAGTCAGCCTCTCTCTTGACTAAGGGTTGCCAAATGCAATTGGACATACTTCTGACATAGAATTTCAGGCTATTATCTATGTTGGAGGGGTTTAGTCATAATTCTTGACTTCTGGGGAGAGATTAGATAACACCACAATGGTAATTTCTCCAGCCTCAACAGCTATTGCTATTAAACTCTAGTTTGCTAGCTGTATAATTTCAGAGTTTTAGAAAAATGTTGGGTTATTTTTAATTTTATCCTTGGAGCTTGTCTCATGAAACAGCTCATGGTCTGTTTTGAACAATAAGATGATTTTGCCTGTTCTCCAAATGATGTGGATATAGCTGCATATGACTGAAGTCACCATCAAGCATATGAAAAGCATGCAAAGTCTGCATATTTATTTTTCAAATGTGTAGATTGTATTTATTTTCTATTTTTTCCAAACATTTTGCTGTCCATCATGATTGGCTCCTGATATGCCAGTGTCTGACTTTTAAATAGCTTTTTCTCACATCTTGCTAACATTCTCAAAAGCAGTGTCCTCATCCTTTGCAGAGTATTAAGGTGAAATTTCACTTTACTAGCTTCTCCTGTGCATAAGCTTCCCTGAATGTTAATCTTCCTTCTGGCCTTCCAAAACCTGATGAAGATGTGATGCTGTACCCCCACTCATGGCAGTTTCTAGCCCCGGTGCAGTAACACTACAGGGAGTCACAGTGGCTCCAGCATGCTGCTGCAGGGGAAGGCCCCGTGATGGTGTTTTCCTTTTTGGTGCAAAGGAGACACACGAGAAAGGAAATGGTGGTAAATGTTATTCTAGGAAGATGTGAGCTGTGGAAACAGTGGCAGAAAAGATGCCTCGCTGCTTGTATTTCCCCCCTGGAAGACCTAACTGAGGCAGAGGAGAAAAACTGCTGCTTTTCTGTAGCTAAAGCATATTTAGAGGCTCCACTTTTTATCAGGCATTCTCATTTTCCCAGTTTCTAATACTGCTGTCACACAAAGCTGGGCCTTAGGCCATGCCTTTCATAGCAGCCTTTTCTTGCTTAGTAGCTAACCCCGATAAACTCATCAGCAGAGCTACAATTGGTGCTTTCTTGTGTCCGCTTTGGGTTAATGGTGTAGCTCTCTGAAACTGAATGGATGCTGCTCTTTGGACCGCAGAGGTCTCTTTCCAGGTTGAGCGTTTAATTCCCTACTTGGGAAGTAGAAATAAAAGCACTAATCAGGTATGTTTTGTGCTTCTGTCGTTGGTAGGCTCAACAAAAGGAAAGGTGAAAAGGATGCTATTGGAAATCACTGCTTCTCTGATATCATTACAAGGCATAAAACATTGGTTTGAAAATAGAAACAGCTGGTATGGCTGCGACTTTCAATTATGTTTATCTTCCACGTGGGTCACTTTATTTCCTATTAAAATGCTGAGTAGCAAAATCAGAGGTGTGAGTCCTTCTTCCTTTTCTTCATTAATGAAGTCCTGGAAACATGACAAACCTGAAGGGCTTTTCATCACCTGAAGTGATGAATAACATGCAACAGGCTTCTGTACCATGCAAAAAGCATAAAGCTAGTAGCCCAGTTCTCATTCTCCAGGAATGTTTCTTCTAAGGGCCCTTCCTGTTGCTGTGGAACTATCCTTTGGCCTTGCATAGTTGAATATTTTGTTTGCAGTCTGCTTCCGCTGGAAAGGTGAGTTGTGATGAAAGTGTTATCAGCTGGAAACTGCAGAGACTGCAAACAGAACAAAATAAATGGGTGAGGTCTCCAAAAAAAACAGAGTCAGTGAAATGGAGTCCTGCTAAAGGTCAGTTTTGTTGTAGCACATTGCTGACTAAATGTATGTCTGAAAGAAAGGCACATCCGTCATACTGGAGAGAGTTTATTTTCCTCCTCACTGTCCTGATATTATTCTGCCATAGTAACAAAACACTTGTAGCAGTAAGGGAGCAGAGCAGAGGTGTGGGTAGTACAGGGGAGAGCTTTCCCTATTCAGAGGTTAAGGTGAAACCCATTCTTCAACTTGTCTAAATAATAAGCAAGTGATATGCTCCCAAAATTAGATGTGGAGGAATTTAATTTTGCCCATGTTTGCAGACTCTAAGGAGCAAGCACATCTTGTCTGACTTTGATCCTGTAAAGAAGCCGCTATCCACAGTCATATACTGGCTATTTCTGTATCCCTCAGTATTGTTCAGCAGATTTTCCATGAAGAGCAACCAGCCCTTGAAGCACAGTGGAGAAATATTTATTCCTTTCATCAGTCTATTGTGAGATTCAAGTCTTAGTCAATAATTCTCACCAATCTCAGTTAGAAAAGCCCTCGCTAACTGCCTTTGCACTGCCAGTGTAGATGTGACAGACTCCTTCCTTCCTTACAGCAGCGTAAATCCCTGGAGCATATCGCTGCCAGGGGTCTTTCAACATCAAAGTAGGTAGGTAGTGTCTGGTGTCAATTAGAGGCAGCAGAGATCACTTGTGTGATTGTGCTGCTGCTGCTGCCCACTACAGCTGGAGCAATGTGTGGGCTGGTGGATGCAGGGATGGAGTGTGGGGCTTGTTGTTATGATCACAGCTGATGAGCAGTAAGGCTTGGGGCAGGCGTCTGACAGGGGCTGCTGCAAGCAAATCTCAGTGTCTTGCTGCTTTTCTATGGACTTTATCACCACAATATGAGTAGTAATATGACAGAGCCTGATCTGACTTCAGGTGCCTTCTCCCTCCTGTTAAACCCATCACAAAGCAGCTCATTCTGCCTTCTGCTTCACAACTGGACACCCAGGTCGTTTCACCTCGTGTGCTTTTTTGTTAGGCATCTTGTGGTGTACACTGGGGGAAGAAAAGCTGTGCAAATGTGAGTGGCCAAGGAGTGCACTGTAGGTTTCCATTAAGGGATTGCTTGGTTAATGCAAATAAATGCAACTTTTATGCATGTGTGATGCTTAGCAAGAACATATAGTTTGGTGATCTGGCTTCATAGTCAGAGTTGGTTGTTCTCAGACATTGTGTTTTTCCAGACTTCTTTCTTTCATTCTGCTAATTGGTTTCTGCCTGCCTCTGAATAGTGAAAAAGTAGTTTTTTTAGGAAAGTAATGGAAAATGATCAGAATCATCCTATAGCCCCAAACTGTTTGCTGTGTCACCGGCGGCTTCTGGAGAGGTGGTGTTCTGATGAAACAGTGCGGCTCTTCATTACCTCAAATTATTTTCAGGCTTCTGCACCTTTCAATAATGTGGTTTTGTAGATCTCCTGTAAAGATAGTAGAAAATAATTACATCTATACCTTGTGGTGACACATGGAAAAAAAAAAGAAATCTGAAATCTACCAAAACACCTGGATTTCTGCTAAATTAAATTTTTGATACAGTCAGATACAGAGCAAAAACTATTGGTGTTAAGTAGCTACGTAAGTGGAGGAGGTAATGCAAGATTGTTGTAACATGTCTTAGTTTCAGCAATCAGAGAGGTGGAAGAACTTCTTGGAATTGTTTTCTGTCCCTGTGTTGGAAAGTGCCTGTATTGGAACTTGCATTATTCTAACAGAATTCTAAAATTCTAGATTGAAATTCAGGATTTTTCTCACTAAAGTGCTAGCTTTTTTCTTCTTCTTGGTAAAGGAATTGTAGCTCCTAACTCTTCATTAGGGACTGTAGTGATAGGACAAGGAGTAATGGGTTCAAATTTAAAAAGGGAAAGTTCAGGTTAGATATAAGGAAGAAGTTCTTTACTGTGAGGGTGGTGAGGCACTGGAATGGGTTGCCCAAGGAAGT
>JBCJKH010066698.1:0-14887 GCA_039877255.1 Loriculus beryllinus | reverse complement strand
TCCAGCATCCTTGTAGCCCCCTTCAGACACTGGAAGCTGCTCTGAGGTCTCCACGCAGCTTCTCTTCTCCAGGTTGAACAGCTCCAATGTTCTCAGCCTGGCTCTTTACGGAAGGCGCTCCAGTCCCTCAGTATGCTCATCCTTATCATGTTGTTGGTTTATTATCACAGCACAACAGCCTGTCTGAACTACTGTAACTGCTGTTATCTGCTGTAACTAACTGGTCTCTGCAGAGACCTCCTGATACCAGTTGCATGATATCCCCAACACAGGTGGAGTTTATTCTCTACTGTTCATTTTTGAGGTTAGGAAATACTGCAAAACCAAGCTACACTTCATGCTCATATATTAACAGCTCCCTGGGTTTATAGTGTCCCTTAAAATTAATTTGCATGCTTAAATACCATCCTGTGAGCACAATAGCACCACAGGGACTACTGCCATTGACGTTTTAAATGTGCACTGAGTGTGAAAGATGAACAAGTTGAAATGGCTGGAGTTGAAAAGCCTATTTAAACATTAATTATTCAACAGAACTGTGTGAGGAGCCCAAGAGCCCTTGAAAATATTCCTATTTCACCCTTCCCCATCAGACTCTCTGAACAAATAAACAGAACACAAAAGAAATCATTTCAGAGAAGGGGCTTATCTCAGTATTTACAAACACCCTTATTAACTCTGCTTGACGATCAGGAGAAAACGCTCAGCAGCCACAGAACATCCTTTATTGTGCTCAGAGCAAGGGAGCTGCAAGATCCTTTCTGCTGCTCAGTCGCCTTTTAATTCCTTTCTGCCATTCTCCATTTTCTCTCCAGGTAAGAACAAAAAGCTAATTGTCTGTTGGTACTTCTGAGGCAACTGCCAGGACACTTGTACATAGCAAACACCCCAAAGTAGCATAGTGATACAGTGAAATATGGCTGAGAGGAAACCTATTGCTTTGTCATCATTTGCACAGAATTCCAGATGCCTCAGACAGGACACAAAGCACCACAAGGCAGAGCCAGGGACCTGAGCAGCATTCCAGGCTGTGCTTAAACCATGTACATGTCCCCCTGGTTAAAGGAGATGGGCACTGTAGTGTGGTTTCTTCAGATGAAAGCAAGTTTATGGCTGTAACATACATCAGCTGACTGTCCCCAGTGAGATTTCCATGGAAACACCGTCCCTAAGGATGCTGCCGTGTTGACAGGGTGCTTTTGGAATGCTGACAGTGAGCAGCACAGTGAACAGGCAGATGAATTTCAACAGGGTTCACCTTTACATATCTGAAGGGTGATCCATCTTTGTCAGGGAACACACATCTTTCTAGCAGGACATATTGGATACATTGATAAAGATCATGACTGGAGTAATTACAACCCTCTGCTTCTCAAAACTCTTCCTGTAAGTTCTAATAATTGTTCTTTTCCTGAAAAAGATGGAATCTCTCTATCACTAATGGGCTATCACAGGTCCCCATGTGCTGCAGAAGAATTGCCATGCAGGAAGGAATCAGGCATGCGGGAATATGGGAGTGTACAAGGCAGCTCATGAGGTGAAAGACAAAGTGTATTCAAATCAGTAAGTAACAAAATATAAAAGGTAACTACGAAAAGGAATGAAAAACTGCATAACCTGTCCTAGGCGTTGGAGCTGGATGAGTTTTAAGGCCCATTCCAACCCAAATCAGTCTGGGATTCTATGAAATTTCCACTCTGGAATGTTATTCTGACACCTGTATGAGTCAACCCATCCCTCCTCTGCAGAGAAAGTACTCCAGGACCCCTTCACATTTGCTCAGGAGAAAGAAGCTGCTTGGTCAGAAGCCTTGTGGTAGGTTGCTGAAAGGAATAACTGCACATGTACAAATAAAGCTGATTTACACCTATGAAAATGCAAGTATTCTAGAAGCAAGAAACCTTTTTGTACAGCCCATCAATAGGTTTGATGCCGGAGGAAATGCAAAGCAGACAGCACCATACAGCCTGTGCTACAGCACTCTATATGAACGGATATTCTATATTATATGTATGTGTTTTGGGAAAAAACAGCAATTACTAACATTTCTATACAATGGATATTTTATAGGTAACCTAAAATTGTATCTGACTTGCTCATTTCCTTTCATGTTTGAGGCCTTAAGGATTTCAGAGCAATCTGGGCTCATGCTGTCCAAAAAAGCTCCACCTTTAAGCCCCTCAGACACACAGGTAAAGCTGCGATACATACAGATGTCTCTATCGTTACTAATGTAGGAAGGGAATTGCAGTGGCCTGGCCGTTCCGGGTAAGAGTGAAGAAACTTAATAGACAGAAATTGAGATGGACAAAATTCCTCCTTGTCCACCCCAGTTCACTTTGACACTTCACAAACCCCACCCAGCCAGGAAAAGCACTCTGCTTAGAGCCTCTGGAGTTGAACAAGTCATTTTGCACAAGTGAGAATCAGCCATTTAGCAGCAGAATCTGCTGACGCTTCCATTTTGCACAATGAAGAGACAATGTCAGTGGAACAGAACATCAAGCGGGGAGGATGACCTGCAGCTGCTGCCTGCCTGGCAGCAATGTCTGTTCAAAACAAGAGATGCTGCCAGGGAGAGAGACGTCGCTTTGCTACAGGCAGTGCTCTTGCTGGGGACAACGCGTCACTCCAGCGCGCTGCGGTGGGTGACGGGTGCGTGGCCACCAAGGAGAGGACCTATAATATCAACACTATGCATGCAGTCAGAGCAAATCCTTCACTCCACATTTCCAGACTGGATTTTAGCATTACCCTAATCCCATCTCTGCTCTTTTAGCAATAGGGGGATGTCAAATTTGTTTCTCCAAATGCAAATATCCCAACAAATCTGTGTGCGTTTCCAAGCAACTTGGCCAGGTTCTGCAGGTTTAAGATAACAGTGGCAGTGCTACCTCAGGCTGAGGAAAACAAACAAGGAGTTGAATCCCCACTCCTGGATGCTGAAGAGCTAAGATGAGGCTTTCCCCCATCCCCCTTCCTCCCAGTGACAATCTGGTGCTTTGTCACTGGCAGCTAAACTCTGCTACCCCGAAGGGCACATACCTCACTGTAATTCCAAATTTAGCTTTGACAAGCTTTACATTAAACATGAACAAATACATTAAAAAAATCCAAACATGCCAGGAAGGATCAAACAAACCCCCAGCGACACAGAAACCGTGTCAGGAGCTGCTGTGAAATGCCACCCCCCCCTTATGGGGCCAGGATCTTGCAGCACACAGCAAACAAAAACCAACAGAAGAATGAGCAGAAGATGGAGTAATAAATAGTTTGGGTTTTAGCTTTTATTTTATGCACTGAACTTAAAAACTAATATGATGCACTGATGTTGCAGTTAATTGCACTGTAACCACTCTAAAAACATTAAATATATTAAAAAAAACACAATGTCTTTTTCTGTTTTATAGGTATGAAAATGGAGCTAAGAAGTAGATGCACTCTCATGACTAAGACAGCCCAAGGATGAGGTTCCCCACTCCTTGTACTTACATTATAGAGGGGGATGGTCTTCATCACTTTGTACTGCTTCATAGGGTCCATCTTATACAAGTGTCGATCCGTAATGAAGATTGCTCTGTCCTCCACCTTATTAAAGCGATTGACCTGCAAAGCAGCATTATCTTCAGTCCCACTGATCACTGGAACATGCAGAGTAGAGTTCTACAGCAATAAACATGCCAAACTCACACAGCAAATGCACAAAACTCCCAGAGCTCTTTAACAGGTTCTCTCCACTGATTTCCAACCAGTGAGAAGGGAAGAGGGATCCCGTAATCCCATTTTACAACTAGAGAAATACAGTCTTGGAGAAGCAGCATTCCCAGGGTTACCCAGCAGAGCTGGTGGCAACCTGGGAAGATCCATGTCTTCAATCAACCGACGGACAGATGCTTTTCCCTAGCAGTGTCCAAACTGCATCTCTGTTCACCAGCAGACACCAAGCCCAGGCAGACGGCTGTTGCTCCTACATTGTGTATATGCCTTCATAACCCCAAAAGCACAATGCTAATAAGCCACTATTCCCACTAATTCGTGTGGCTGATTACAAAAAACAGAACTGGGAGAAGTATGTTATGGCAGGAAACATACGGCAGTTTCCTACCCTGGGGTCATGCCTTTGCTCATATCTCTTTTCTAATCACTGATAATTTCAATTCCCCCCTTCCCATCTCAACTCATCCCAAATACTCTCTCAGGCTGCTGGTACCGCTTGGCTCCAACAAGTGGGATTCTCACAGAGGAACACACATCTCACTAACATCCCAATTCATTTGTCCAGGAAATACTACACCAAAGGAGAACCTTTGATGCCATCTAGACTTTGAGCTGCCTCAAGATGCCGGGTACGGAATAGGCACAAGGTAAGATGCAAAGCTTTAACTAAAGTAAGTGAGAAAGTAGGACACGAAGTAGAAATTGTTTTCCACTTCAGGCAAAACTGGAGTCATCGGTTTATCACATTCACAGAGAGAGCTATTAATCAACTGAGAAGGGTAGACAAGGGTGAGACGTGATGAGGGGAGGAACATAAATAGGATTTTCTTAGGTGAAGGCAGGAGACAACTGGAAAACTTAAATATTCTCAGGCAATAGGCAGCAGACTGACAAAGTTCAGAACTGATAAAGGAAAAAAATGCAAACTGGAGAGTTCTATGACAGCTTTAAATTAGCAGCCCCAGCTCAGGAAAGCTAACTGCAGATGATTTTAGACAGCTCTGAATGGATCTTGGCACAAACATGTGAGGCAGCTGAAAACAAGCAAGGCATCAGCATTGGGAATGTCCTGGGTGAGATGGTCTCACTAGGAATAGTGTGTGAAGCACCAGGATGGTGAATGTCAGGAGACTAATGGTTTAGAGAAGGTGAAGAACACGACTGAGGGCCTGGAAAAGCTCACAGTAAGAGATGCTGAATAACTGGAGTTATTTTAGGAAGCTGATGAATGGAAGAAAAAAAAAGAAAGGCTGTGGCACACTGAGTGGCCCAGAGGAAGAAGGTGAGGAGCGTCTGGTGCCACACATTGAGTTGTTTGAGCAGAGTAGCAGGCAGTAGGAGGATTAAGCCTGACCTCTGATAGAAGAAAGCGCCCAAGAGTTTAACCTTTAAAAAGATCAGAAAAGAGACTACAAACCCCACCAGACTGCAAGTCTAGAACCTCACAGTCTCTGCAGCATTTTCTGATCTCAGCTGAGCCACACTTTTTAAGCACAACGGGAAGCTGAAGCTTTCTTCCCCTCTGAATGCACTGAAACTACCTCTCAGGCTCAGGAAGAAATCTCATTTATGGTAGGTAACATCTGTCCCATCTCCAAGCTGCTTTTATTATGGAAGTGCTGGGACACCAATGCAACAAGTCCCAGCAGAGAATGGATTTTTCCAGCAAAGTAACACAGTACCAGGATGGACAGAACAAGGCCTGTTTGTGTGCTCAAGGATCTTCATATATCACAAGCAATAAAACCCCACTCACACACTTGCCTAAAGGCAGGAGCTCTGTGCTTGCAGTTACAGACCAGGACAAGGTATGGATCTGTACTCCTGAAACCTGCCTTCCCCTATGCTTGCACAGGAAATGGTCCTTTAAGGCTGATTCAGAAGCAAGCGGGAGAAACAGAAAGACTTAAAAACTTCAAACTTGTGTAACAACAATCAAAATGAAACTCTCACACCAGGTACATGTACATCATACACACAGAGCCTGAGAAATTCCCTTCCCTGGCATTCCAAACCCATGCAAATCAATAACTCCTATTATGGCATCTTTAGGAAGTGAATATGGTATTTTTCCAATTACTCGAATTTATCTAGAGACAGCAACAACCTGGACCCAGTTCACTGAATGTATTAGAAGAGGAATTATTTTGTTTTCAGTCTGAAGTGAAAAAAAGGTGAAAATTTCTCCTGTATCTCCTCGTCCCTAATGGCACAGTATGAGATTTCTAATTTTATACGCACAGAAGCAACCTGAAGCAAGCACCCTTTGGTGCAATAGGTTCCAGGGTACATACCCATCATAAAGCTGCCTGTTAAAGCATCTCCAGGATTTCCCCCTCAAGCTGGGCTTCCCAAGGTTTCACCTCCATCACAAGAAGCTTCCCCAGGCAGCCCATGTGCCTGCTGACCACACACATGCCGTTACCTTGCGGACGTGACAGGAGAAGAGGACGTTCATGTACTTGTCCTTCCGTTTCAGCTCGTTGGCAACAGGGATGAAAGAGCCCGTGGTCTGAGGGTTGTCTGGTTTCTGGAAGAGCAAAGACAGGCACGTAACTCTTCTTGCTCACCACAAGTAATTGTGTTACATCCCTGCTGGCCCGAGGACTGCAGCAGCACGAGCTTGTGCAAAGGCTTCTTCCAGCTTCTGCCTCATCAAAGAGCTGCAGAGCATCTATTTGCTTTCTGAAAGAAAACCCTGAACAAAACAAACTGCTTAGAGGAAGGATGGAGTAAAAGGAAGCAATGCAACTTGCCTAGAGAGAACTTCTTTGTTCTTTTTCATTTTATGTTACTTCTTAACGTCCCTTATTATATCTTAGCTTTACATTGATTTCTTCCTTAGCTTTAGCCACTGAAGGGCCAGCTGATGGCATTACTCATTATCTTTTAACGCTGCTTGCAATGCTTCAGCTAGGCTCAGCATTCAGGAAACCTACCCCTAGTGCAGTGGAAGTCAAAGATTCTGAAACTACATAAACCCATTTACAGAGAAAATTTCAGAGTACTTCTCCCCCTTCAAGAAACCAGTAGTCACTTTTCCAAGTGGCAGCCGTGCAGTAGCAGTGGCAAGAATAGAATCCCAGAATCCCAGACCGGTTTGGGTTGGAAGTGACCTTAAAGCTCATCCAGTTCCAATACCCTGCCGTGAGCAGCGACACCTTTCACTAGAGCAGGTTGCTCATTTTCACCCTTTTAGCATCCTAAGCCCCAGCCACTGCACTGATCACTTCACTTGTACTCACCAGGGCAATGTAATTCCCCTCCCATGCTCTTTGTAAGCCAATATCAGCTCTGTGACCCTTCAGCACTTCCATGGCAGCAACCTTGGCCCTCAGTTGAGGTAGGACTTCTGGTGGGACGCTCCGGATGAGTTCACCTGCTCTCCACCTGCCACAGAACACCTCAATCAGTTCCACAGTGTACCATACACTATGGGGACCTCTCCCAGATCAGCACAACAAGAACAGCCTCAGCTTACCAATGTCAGGGGGAAATGAAGTCCTCCATTGCATTCATAGAGGTCAGAATGACAGTTACCATTTCAAAGTCACATAATATCATCTCTGACTCCTAACAGATTTGGCTGGTACACTCCCCATCCCATACCCAGAAGCCATCTGCTGGCACATCTCTTTGCAATAAAGCTCTTGAAAGCCCATTTTTTGGGCTCATATACAACATCATTCTCCTTTAATAGCTGAATGTGGCCCTACAATTGAAACCTAACCAACTGTAAGAGGGAACAGGGCAGGGCAGCCCATCCGTTACTCCATACAACACTCCAGCCTTCAGCAGCAACACCAGGCCTCCAGGATTAATGCTAGGGAAAGTCTTTTAGCAACTCAAATGTTGTAGTTATGGTAATTGAGCTTATTCTGGAAGCACATAGGCTGTGGATGGCTTTCAAGAGACAGCTGGGGAAAAAAAAAAAGGCTGACTTGATCTAGTACTGGTGATAATTCCCCTTCAAGCAGATGGCTGGACTGGAGATCTCTAGAGGCCTCATCCAGCCAACATTTCTCCTGTTCAGCAACTTCCAGAAGTTGTCATTTTTCAAACTGGAATTGTAACTCCTTTGCCTACAGCTTAGCAGAGACAAAGTCACCAGCTTTCAGATACTAGGTTGTAATAAAGGCATAAAATACTTTTATTTTATAGAATGGAATATGAGTGAACAGGGGAATATTGCTTATTCTACTGCAGAAAAACACTGGCTTACTATAAGAATTCTCCAGCAAGTCAAGATTCCTTTTCTGCTCCCCCTCATTTAACAGCACCAGCTCTCTTCTTTTAAAACCAACCAGAAAGCGGCCAAGGAAGGAAATACAATGCCCATCCTGACTAAATCTTTGAAACAGAGTATTTACTTGTGTGCTCAAGGGTACCAAAAGCCACTGACATCTTCATCTGTGACATCCAGTTAATGTTCTTCCGTCATTTTTCCAACTTTCCTAGAACAAGCAGTAGCTGTTCTCCAGGTCAGACTGAAAAGACAAGAGGTTCCCTTTGTACCTATGGTAAATGGTCTGAAGTGCCTCTTCAAACCGGCGCAGCACCTTGGGTGGCGTGGGCCATGGCACGTGCTTCCCATAGTCCTTCATCTGCCTCACATTGTGGAAGCGCCGCGCAACCTCCCGGATGTAGGACTTGACTTTGTAGTGGCGATAATACTTGAGGATGGTGAGGGCAGCCTTTGTCCTCTTGTAGCGAAGGCGAGCCAAAGTGCCCCTCCAAACCTGGGAGCAGGGAGAAACACCCTTAGCAATGAAAGGCAGGGTAATTTTTCCTTTCTGTACTCCTGCTGAAATCCATCAATATATTAGTTTTATTGTCTAGCAAGTGACCTCTCTGTGTCAATCAAATACAGTTAAAACGTCACTGAAAAAACACTGTCGTGTACCCAGAAACAATTTTAACTGTGGTTTTAAAAAAAAAATAAAATAAATTGCTTTGAAAATATTTTGGAGAATATCTGTTCTGGCAAAGAATATCTGTATCTATTCTGAAAAGCAATAGGCAGTGACATCCTCCCAGCTTGCTGCATGCAGAGCTGCTGCGAGTCATCTTTGTGCCTGGAAAGCACCACAAGCAGAGAGCACCCATGTTACAAGAGCCTGTAGGGACAGGACAAGAAGAATGGCTTTAACCTGCCAGAGGGGAGATTGAGATGAGTTCCAAACCCCCTCTCCAGCTTTCTTGTCGGCCCCTTTAGGTATTGGAAGGTGCGGACTGGTACTAAAAATCTCAACACCACATGCATATAAAATAATATGTAACATTTCCTTATTTATTCTTTGGAATCATTGGACAGTTTGAGGGAAAGCAGCATCCTCTGCATCACACATGCTGTTCTTAGCAGTCACTTTTAGCACACTCAATTGTAACTGCGGTTTAGTTCTATATAAGCTCCATATCATACAGAGACATGAACTTTGCCATACAAAGGGCATCAGAGCTCCTGAGAAGCTCAGGGCTTCCTGAAGCCACACGCTAAAACCAACTTCCACAGGGCAAAGATTTCAACCAAAGTGCATGAGGCTGATTAAAATCTAAGCACCTCCAGGTCTGAGGGCAGATTTATAAACTGTATGAATGAGACTGAATCAGCAACTAGGCTGAAATAACTGAACACCTAAAGAGCACCAAAGTAATTTGTGCCCTTTTTAAAAGAAAAGGGAAGATGACTTGGATTGCTTGAGATATTTAAACAGACTCAAGAGTCTCAAGGGAAGTGTGGTCAGTAAACAAGATAAACTGGGTAAAAACCTACTGCCAGCTTCTCATGTTTTCATTTATTAGGAATACAAATGAGGAACAAAGGGTTCCAGTGGTAGCTGAGCAGTCTTCTGAATGTTACAAAGGAGCTCAAGACAAAAACTGGCACGGTGAATTTGTGTAAGCTGATGAAGGTTTTGCAGAGCTTCACTTCTGTCAGTTCTTCCCCAAAACATTTTGAATCATTTTATACAGAACAAGGTCTTGATTTTGCTTCCTTGTGCTGGAAGCAGGCATGCTCTTGAGGAAAGGCTCTTGCTGGGGTTATTCTTCACACCAGTCAGACCCCTGGAGAGCAAAGGCACGGTAACAGATCACCCCGATGTTGTATCAGCTGCATCACTGCAGAAGTTGGCTTCCCAGCAGGAAGTGTCACAGCTGCTCCACACACCAGCCTTCCAAATCCAATTACCCAGCCAAGGCATGCCCCTTGGCTGCATGCGAGCACTGCATTGTTCACAAAGAGCCTGCCCTCAAATCGAGTTGTCATAACTGGATAACCTCACTCTGAGTAAGGCCCTTCCCAACAGCCACAATAGCAGTGCCTCCCAAAGGAAAGCCAAAGAGAAGAACAAACTTGTCCCAGAGAATGGGGTACAAATATCTTTAAAATTGATTGTTTTCCTGGCTTGGTGTTTTCCTTTTGAGGTCCAGGCTCATCTGTGCCCTCACCAGCTCACATCCCTGCCATACCCCCTCCAGAGAAAATTTCCCTATGTAAAGAATAGAAGAGACAAGGGAAAATAAGCTCCCTGCAGAGCACAGGGAAAACCAGCAGGCCAGCCTGGAATGCTGAGATCACCTTGCTGTAGTTCTTCCATGGCAAAAGGGATAATCTACATTTGACCTAAATGCTGCAATCTCTGCGTGTGGGGAAGAAAACCCACCCAGCATACAAGTGAAACATATGAGGGAGCAAACAAACACCGAGGATGCAGCAAACAAACCCAGCTCATCTAAATTAAACACCAGGGTTATCTTTTTTGAGCAGCTCTGCAACTAACTAAACCTTGGAAAACTATTTCATGCTTGCTGGAACACGGCACACCTCCTCCCACCAGGCCTCCTTCACACTAGCCTGAGCTGCTGCGTGATCAATATTCCATGCTGCCCTAGCAGAAGCTGCCCTCAAGGCATCCAAACTGCAAAGAATAAACCAAAACCCAGCTAGAAATTCACACAGGCGTGAACCTTCCCGCACAGCTTTAAAGGAGCTCAAACAGGAAAGGTTATGAAATATTTAAGTCAATAGTGCAGCGCAGAAGCTGCACTAGGGCTGCCCCAGGCTCCTTGGAGGCACTGCACTCTTAACTGCTCCAAGCTGAAGCAGGCTTTAATCAGAGTATTGCTGATTGCCTTTTGAAAGGGGTCACCTCCTTGCAGAGCACGGATGGGATGGAGCAGCAGATGTTCACCCACAGCACCCACCACCCTGTCCACCCATGACTTGTGATCTGTGTTTTCCCAGTTCAAACCACATTCCAGCAAAGGTTTGAGGCAAACTGGTTTAAATCAAAGCCTCCCCATTCTCACAGATCACATTACAGAGCATGCAAACGGTGAGTGGGAAGAGCTGCTTCATTTACTAAAAGCTATTTTCTCTTTTCACATGACTCAGCTGAAAAACCTTCATTCTATAGCTGTGTTTAAGAGAAACAACATTCCATAAGCCAGGAAAGTGAGAAGGGTCCCACTCGGAGATTAATTAGATTGTACTGACAGGACGTGTCCAGTAACACACAAAGGAAGGTGCTGTGAGCAAGTGGCACACATGAGCCCCGTGCACGCTCCCGCTGTGCAGCTGCAGAGCCACTGGGCTTTCTCCTGCAGCACCTTCTGCTGCTCCACAGTGGCTGCAGCCACGGTGCTGCTGCCCCCAGCCTCCTGCCAGGCCAAATCTGAGCTGCTGCTGCAGCTCAGCCTGAAAGCCTCCAGAAAACCCTTCACCACCATACTCATGTGAGTTTCCAGGTTCATTTGGTGCTCCTAGCAGTGCCCTGTTGGCAGTGCCCCGCTGTCCTGACAAAGGGCACTCACCCCATGGCTCCATCGTGGTGGCACTCTACAGAGTATTTTGTGTCTGGCAATGAAGAGGAAAGGAAGATGCTGGAAGAAAGGAGGTAGCTTTAGATGAATAGATGGAAAGAACTACCAAAGCTCCTGTATTAGGGAAGTAAACGTTGTGATGACCAGAACAACACTGCTGCTATTAGAAGGCAGAAACCTTCTCCCATCCTGTTAAAACTCCAGGTACAGTTTTTCATGCTGAAGATGTCAATTCCGGTCATTTCACCATCTTCAGTGTTTATTGCTGGTAAAGACCACAAGGACAATCAGAAGCAAAGAACAAACTCCAAACATGGAGCAGTTAATAAAGCTAGGACACTTCTCCATGGGAAGAGAGGACTTGAGAGGGGATGGGTCAGATGTCCATGGAGCCCTGCATGAGGGAAGGCAAGCAGCATGGGAGAAGCAGTCCATCAGTCTGCTGAGAGGTCAGCTTGGCCATAAAGCAACTGGCACTGTCAAGACAGAGGATACATCCAGCTCTCCATTTCACTTGGTCCTTCACAACACTCAATGCTCCTCTAGCAGGAGCAACTTCTTCCTGCCAAAACCTCTTAAGATCACAGCCTCAGTTCACACTACAAATCCCCATGGAATTATATACCTATTTCCATTTATATTCAGAACTTCACAATTCCCTCAGGATGGTCAATGCCCTGAGTCTGGATGGCAAACACATTGCATCACCTTTTATTCTGGTCACTGAATGAAACCCACATCAGATTGCTACTACCCATCCATAATTTGACCTGGAAACGCCTTCTTTGTCAGAGCAAAAGCTTCCCTTTGTGGTCAGTGTTTCCCCCCTCACTGTGCTTCAAGCACTCGGGGCTGAGAAGAAAGGGCAGGTGAAACATTACATGATGACAAGTCAGCCATGGCGCTTTCTGTGCTCTTCCCTGCTGGGCTGGAGAACGTTGCCATGGAAATCGCAGCTGCGAGTGACAGCTCTTGGGATCGAAGCTGCTGCAGACCCTGCATGGGGATGGGATGGAGTTATAGCACTCAGCCATGGTGGCACAACCATGGCGTGCGGCTCTGTCTGGCTACACCGCACAGACCCCCAGGGCTGGGAGGGCTTCTGGGAGCTCTGGCGATGAGGTACTGGGCTGCAGGGCAGGGACAAGTGCTGCTTCCTCTGCATTAGGCAGCAGAGATTTAGTGAAGCGATTACCATCCGCAGCTGTAGCGCTCTGATAAAATTACACTGAAATAGTGCACTAAATTATATTGACAAGATACATCATCTTTGCATTCTGCACGTGCTGGCTGGGCTCTTTTCCTTGAACAAAGCACTGTTCTGCAAAGCTAATGAATCTGTGGGAACATTTCCAAGGGCAGAAAAAAGCAAAGGAGGTTTATGGCAGCTTTATTTGATTTTATTTTCATCATTAACACTAGAGCTGCTCCATTTGCATTCATGAAGGTGATCATAGGGATGGCAAGACCGTAAGTATAGTAAATAAACTCAAATGCAGAACACAAAAGGCAGGGGTGTTCTCAGCTGGTGCTCCTAAAATGACCACTCAATTTGACTCCAGCAGTGCTGTCTCCACTGCCATATGGGTTTGCTAATACTGGACACAGCTCTCACTTGGTAAATTCTCCTGGAGCCAGCAAGTTGCCACAGTTAAATCATATCTGCTTACTGACTGGGTTTGCTCTGAACTAAAATGACAGCCTGGAATCTCTCTAACATTTGATCACAGAAGAAAAAGGACCATTGAAGATAAATCTAAAGGAGGAGCCGTTTAGGAGATGTGGAACAAAGGAAAGTAAAATTATCTCCTTCCACTGGAAGTCAGTTTTAATTCAATTTAACCAAACGCATAAGCAGCCAGCTCTTATCGTCATTAAACAAAGGAACCAGCATCATGTTAAGGGTTAAGGGTTACTCACATGATGAAGCTCTTCAGATAATTACTGAATCTCTCTTTGAAAGGCTTGTGATTTGTATGACAGCAATAAAGCCCTTAATATATGTAATTAGAAATGAAAACGTTTAAAGAAATGTAGACATTTAAAGCTACCAAGAAACAGAACTGCTAAATGCAGATTCTTTTTCCATTTAAAATCATTCCTGTGCAGACAAACGTTCCTGAAGCCCAGCCTGTGATCAGCTGCTTTGAAGGCTACGCCTTACATCTTCCCTCAGTTTTTATCACACAAGTGCCTATTGTAACAACACCACATTTTATCTGCAGTTGTCTTTTCCTTTTCTTAAATTCAAATGCAACATAAGGCTCAATTATTTTTTTAAAAGATCAATTTAAACTCTTCCCTTTGAGATGGAATCACAGTTTTCCTCACTCAGCCTCTGTTGCTATAGGCAAAACTAAAGGGAAAAGGAGCAAGAATCAAATTTCCATGTGTGTCTTCAACGAACAATTGAAGGCACGTAGTGAACAGAAATGAAGATACAGGCAAAACTGCCCGGAGGTTTCCAGAGCACAGAGAAGGCCTCTTCACATCCTTACCCTGATTCATTTTGTAGTGTGTTGATTGTTCCTTTTGCAGCACTGCCAGCCTCCAACTGCCCCATCTACTGGCAGCAGAAAGTGGCGGGTGCATGAGCATAGGAGCGACCTCACACTGCTGAGAACCAGATCTAACAGTAAATCCAGAAGACCACAGAAAGTGGAACGAAAATTGAAGCATTTTCCAGATTTCGCACCGTACAAGGTCTCTAACTACATACTTACAGACATAACCCAATGCCCGCTCCTTGGCTGACAAACTGTGTGGTGAGCATTTCCTCATTCACTAGTGTTACTTGGCTTTAGTTGCAAGCTCCAGGACTCTGAAGAGCCCCTCTCCACCACTCTGCAAACACCGCAGAGCCTGGCTGAAGAACGTTCAGTATGAACAGAGATACAGGTGAACCATAGCGGGCTTCAGCTCCAGAAAAGGAGCTCTGGACACTGCTTTCTTCAAAGTCTTCAGTATCTTGAGCACTTCCCTTTTCCCCACAGATCTTTAACCAGGCAGATTAGAACCTCTCAGAGAAGGAGGACAAAAAGATGGTGTTACCTGTCCTGTTTCAATAGTTTTGGCAGAAGAGAAAGATGCTTCCATGCGGAGTTGTATTAGTCTCTGCACTCCAGGGAGAGGAGAACATAGGGCAAGCAGGTGTGGAAGCAACAGGACAACAGGCACCAGCAATTTAATTTTTGTCACTTTTGTTGACTGAGGAACACGAGAAACCCCAAAAGCATTGTAGTTATTCTATCTATAACCCAGCATGTCCAGGGAGGGCTGGAGCAGCTCTGCTCTGGAGCCAGGCTGAGAGAGCTGGGCTGGGGCAGCCTGGACAAGAGAAGGCTCC
>JBCJKH010066693.1:0-16389 GCA_039877255.1 Loriculus beryllinus | reverse complement strand
TCTCATTATGGAGGCACTGACATAACTTCATTAGCACTTAAAAAGTGCTGGAGAACCCCTCAAATAAAAGTGAAGACAAATCATATTAGCAGCTTTTTCCCTTAATGTAGGAAAAACAATATGTCAAATATTCATTTAACCAAATAAGAAGAACTTAATGTAGCTTATTAGGGCAGTGTTTTCGTTCATTTGTTTTCCCCCAAAGACAGCTAAAACTTCCACAGTAATCAACCTTTTGAGTCGCAAGTGAGACAAGGAACTATTAGTCCCCAGCTAGTTCTCTGAGATGTTTTTACTTAACCAAAGTATTCTAAATAATCATCCGAATAATTTTGTTCAGGGAGAAATGAGTTGGAGAAAATAGTGCTCTAGTGTTCTTCACTTCTTTAGAACTGAGTAGCATTGTAAGAGATGGAAGAATGAATGCCTGCAACATTTTTAATGTCCACCTAAACATCAGTGAGATGTTTGCTTTCAAGTTGTAGGAGTAAGTTGGCTCACAAATATTGACCTGAATAATAATTTAAATACAGAATTGCATTATAAATATTCCAAATGCTTTCTTTATTTTGACACTGTATTGGTGATATATTTGCTAAATCACCTGACTAATAATGTTAATAAATTTTCTTAGACTTTTAAACATTATTTGCTTTTCTGAGTGATATTATTTTTAAATGGTTTTTCTTTGTATTTTTATATAAAATGTAATATAAACTTAAATTATAATACATAAGCAATCAAGTGTTTATCACAGGAGCAGAAAAGCAGAAACATATTTTGCCATGTGGTTGAATACATAGTCTTAGTTATACTCTTAGTCTTTGTTTTCACAAATTCAGACTAAGTAGATAAGAGTTAATCATGACTATGTGATAAAACATAGGACAACCTGTTTCCCTGCCTTCTACCCCCACAGAGGGTGAAGGGTTTTAAGGCTTCTTGTTCTCTCAGTCTGCATTTCCTGGACCTGTCCCAGCCTGGTTTTACATTTCTAATCATACCCTTTCAGTTTTATGGAAGAGATCAGATTAATTTGGTTTCTTTGGTTGCTTTTAATGCTAATCTGGAGAAAGGCAAATAAAACTGGAATCTTCCCGAAACTGTGCAATTCATTCCTTTTGCAGGTAACAAAGGGCTCTTTGTGTTTGAGGACTGCCTTGAAAAATAGTCTTAGTTAATGAAATTAATCTGTCATGGCTCTTATTACGTATTGGGAGTTGTAGACAAAGAAATTAAGAAATCGATATTGCTGGTAGAAGCAATTGAAAGAAAACCCTTTTTTTTGTCAGATGGGAAGAAGAGTATTTGTCTTTTTAGTATTAGAAAAGGAGTCAACCTACAGGAGGAGTATCACGGGGTTTTTTTGTCCTCAGCCCAGTGTGTGTTCTCTGTATCAGCTTAGTAAGTCTGATCTCCAGAGGAACAATATTTTAATGAAATTTATTTATTTCTTTATTTATATTCCATAGAAATGGAATCTTAAAAACTGCGAGAACAAGCATGGGCTTGGACTGCTTTGGTTAAAGTGGCCTTTGTTTTACTTGCCAAGCTATTTTTAAAAAAAGGTGGTATTGTTAACTGTGCTTAGTTTTAATTGATCCTCAGTTACATTTTCCTCCATGCAGGGTCAAAGCCTAGAATTGCTCTGGGTTTTCAGTTGGTAATACTTAGTAACAAATGGCATTTTCAGGTTTCTTCTGCTTCCTTGTGATAAGCTTCACCCTTTTTCCTGGTGACTTTGAGACAGCTAGGAAGGCACATACACTTACATGCATATTGAACAAAAAAAGAGAATGGGCACATTTAAATAAATACGAACTAAGTCAGCCTTATTAATGGATGGATGCTATGCTGAGATAAAAATACCTATATGACCAAGACTTATTCATTCTGAGACATTTGAAACCATAGGAGCATGCATGATTGAAAATGCAAATATACAATCTCATCTGAAAGTTTTAGAGAACTACAGTACTAGTTAGGAGATTGTGTACCATCCACCAAATGTGAAAGAACAAAAGGCAGGACATTTTTAGAGAAGTGGTACTGATACACTGAGCTAAATGTAAAGAAGGGTAACGGTTGGATGAGATGAAGTTGATAACAGGAAAAAGACATTTAATTTAAATAATGTCACTCAAAATAATGATCTTACCTTGTTTTGAATAATAGGCTTCCTTTGTTTTCCTAAAATAATGCAAGATTTGAAGCATGAGCAAGGTAATCAAGTGACTTTGTGTGTTGTTTGATTTTACTGTGCTGAAGCTAGAACATGCTTAAACTCCTCAGGGCAGAGATCTTACTCCAGTGTGTGACCATGATGATAGGGCAATGAGGCAGTGGGAGGCACTGTCAGATGTACAGATCTTAAGAATAAGGATAGTAACTCTGTTTTTCATTAACAAAATATTTTTAGAAGCCACTGGCAATGCTAAAAGCTCCATTAGCTTAAGCTTTAAATTGTTTAGAAAAGAAAATAATAAAATGCTATAAGAGGTTTCACCAAAGCTTCCAAACACCGTCCTACAACTTTCAGTGTCCTGCAGTTTAAATTCAGACTTGACATAGATATTGATTGTGTGGCTTTTTACTAAAAGGAATAAGAGTATTTATTTGGACTGTTGAATTTATTATGTTTCCATAGTTGCTCAGGGCACTAGAACAGTTGCACTGAAAACTTTATGGCTCTCGCATTCATCCTGTTACATAATTAATGTCTTCACAAAATTAACTCACAGGTATTTGGAAAATAGCACTGTAGCCAGGGAAGAAATAAAAGCAAGATAAGGTATAAAAAGGTTCTTTTAACATGATTTGAAGGAAATAGACAAGTTTCTCACTCTAGGTAATTCTGCGAAATGAGAGGTATGATACAAAATGAAGTCACCAGTTACATAGCTGTTCCAATAAGTAGCATCTCTTTAATACTAAATTTCTTATGTAGCCATCAACACTGCTAACCCACCTGTGATCAGTTTTCTCCTGTCTTGGTTGAAAAAAGGGTTCCAGCTGGATGAGCTTGTCTTTCAGTTTTAGTTGAAATTTTTCTTTTATAAAATTGGAGCCTGCAGTTCCGAGGTTGATCCTCATGCATGTCTGTGTGCTGCTGAAAAGTAAATCTGTCCACCTCTCTGCTCAGCAAGTTTGGTCTCTCCCAGCTTGAGGATATTGTACTTAATCTCAGGGTAAGGTACTGCGGGTCTGTCAACTAGGCAGATAGTGTATTTTACACTGCATTGCAACATGGGTAACTTCTGCTCAAGATAACCTACAGGTATTTTTGTGTTTTATACTTAATCCACAGTTTACACCATATGTGGATATCAATACAAATTTTTCCTTTGTTTAAAGACAGGCTATTTTAGTCATGTAAAAGAAATTGGTTTGGTTAAATATCAACATAAATGTTGAAATGGGTGCCTGAACAAGCAAGTCAGAGCCTTTGTACTATCACTTCGAAGGCAGTTATAAAACTTCAGAATCTTTGAAGCTGTGAATCTAAAAAGCTTTAACAAGCCTTATATTTTATAAGGGTGATTTAAATATTAATTTTCAGAATACACAGAAATTTCATGTAGATTCGTATTATTTGAACTGGGAAAATAAAAGCAGAAAGATGTTTCACTCATTTCCAGTTGAGATGTAGACTGCCGGATTAGACTGTAGCTAAAATGCTTCTTGATAGTTGATGTTAAAGGCTAGGATGATATGGAGGGTGAAGACAGAGAAAATGGAGTTTACTGAAGTAAAGGGAAATCCATTTTGGTGTTGCATGTGGTGGGTTGAAATTAGCTTCTAAAGTAATTGTTTCAAAGTGGTTAACTTTGAAATGAGGAGAAAACTGAGGGGAAAAAAACCTGACTAGCAGAAGAAAGTACAGCTAATGGTCATCAACATGAACTTATGATGCATAAGTGTTTATTAAATATTCTCCCTGTAAGTTCTGCATTTGTGAAACAGAACTGTGTACTTGTATATGAGAAAGTTCTCCTCAATTCATTCCTAACTTCTACAGCAGCAATAGAAAAGCAACAAGCTGATACAGAAGTAAGAAAAACTAACCTCTGGGGTTGATTCTGGTTATTTCAGTGTGATTAGCTGCAGTGACAGGATTGAATTTCCATGGAGCTTATTGAGAGGCTTTTTTTTAAATGCATCTCTATAGACATAGTATGCTTAGACTTCATAAAGCATTCATATTGTACTGCTTGCCAAAATGCCAGAACAGATGCCAGTACAGACTATCACTCCAACACTCTTAAGAAGCAGAACTCTATTAGTAAAAGTCCTAATTTATAGGTGGTTTGTATGAAACAGTGTTCAGTGCAATGCTGTAAGGAGTATGTGATTAAAACACAAAGACTGCAAGTGTCAGAGGCACAATGATAGGAAGGAGAACTGGAGCAATCTAATAAGTAATGACAGCACAGAGATCTGCTTCTAGGTCTGTCAAAGGAGAGCAATGAGGTGGGTCAAGGAGAGAGATTCTTTCACAAGAACCAGGCAAGTAAGGGTTAATTGCATACTAGCTATAGCACTTGTTATGGGATGCAGAGAAAAAAAGAATTTGGGGATGGGGCAGAGAATATTATATGAAGCTTATTATGGGATGTTTAGGTGACAGACCAGAAGAAGGGAAATAGAGGAATCAAGGTGGTTTGGGGTTAACAAGCAAGAAGAAGCAGGGAGAAGAGAATAAAAAGGAGCAGTCACATCCCTGCAGGTTACTGATAAGTATGCTTGTCTAAGCCCTGAACTTGATCAGTGCAGGCTATCCTATATTCTTACAAATTCTGTTTGCAACCGTGTTGTGTGTGAGTGTGTTGGATTATCAGACAAGTAGGGTTTAAAAGACTGTTGTTGGCAACTGAAAAGAGACTGTAGGGGTGGGGAACTTAAGGGTCAGCAACTGCAGACAGGCATCTAGAAGCCAACTGTGGCAAAGGCAGGGTTTCTAAAAACAGCTACTGGAGATAGGTGTATTGTGTTCACACATGTGTGTCTAACATGTAGCAAATCTGACTGGACTAGCCAGTGAGTAGGATGTCAGCATCTGGAATGATCCCTGTTTTGAGCTGACTGGCTAAGGGTGTAGGGTCTTGATACTGGGTGAACTTAAGTTTCATGCAGAAAGCATGTTTCCAGCACAAAAACACTTTTGTTATACTTAAGGAAAAGATTGCAAAGCATACCTTCATGCATAGCAGTGGAAAGCAAGGCTTGGGTTGGATTGTTTTTTTCACTATGAGGTCAGTCAGTTGCCATGTTTGAAACTACTCATTTTCATCTGGAGATACATGAAGAAGGAATTATAAATACATACCTCTTAGTTCTGATGTATACCTGACATTGTATTATGTATTGAAAGGGTTTTAGAAGGAAAGTTATAAAACAGTTTAATGAGGAACTGGAACTAATATAGCTGCATTATTGTAATCTTTCCCAGACTAATGAGCTCAATAGAAATGGAGGAAAAATGTGTAAGCTGAGTTCATACAACCCTAATATATGGTTCTAAAACTGAAGATGTATTTAAAACAGCGTATGAAAGTACAAGCCATGTGTATTGTATTTCACAGCTTGCAAACTGAGACACATTAAAACACTTTGACTTTAATCTCATGTGTAGATGTCGTAATGGGACGCTGGATCAGCTACAGCTTTAAGATGGATCTGTCTAGATTTTCTACTTCATAATGATTTCTTCTAAAAGATGTAAACCCCAGGTTTTATTGGATTAAAAGTAGCATACTTGAATTTTATCTAAATCGAATTCCATGACAACGCAAAATAGGAAAAAGGTTGACAAACAGTTTTTCCCTCTGCTTTTGTGTCCTTGTAAACAGGTCCTTGCTTCTGGGCTGATCATTTCAAAGATTTAGAGCTGCAGCAAACTCTGCTCAAATCGTTGCCCCCCAGAATTCCCTAGAAAAAATTGGTTCTCTTTCACTCAAACTGTTTGCCTGTCCTCTGCAATATTGCCATCTCTAGTGCAGTTTCAGGTTCCTACTTTTATTGTGAATGTTACCTTGCAATCATCTCAGTCTTCTGGTATTTTTCTTCAAGTACCAAACTTAGGAGAAGGACCTTGCCTTCTTTTTTCAGACCCTATTCTCAACTTGTCAGCTTTAAGAACATACTTCAAAATGAATGCATAGAACTAGTATTTCATATATGGTTGTTATTATATAAATTTAATACATGGATATAAGACTTTAAAGAGAATAGTTTGCCATAGTCCCAGCAGTAAGTATAAAGACAACTTCGTTTTAAGAAACTGGGCTTCTACAGTTGCATGCCTTCTTTTGAGCAAGGTAAATGGGCCTCTGAGATTGTCTGATGCATTAGAAAGGAGCTAAACTGCTACTTTAAGCTACTTATGAGACATGAAATGCTTTAAGCCTTCTTGGAATACATTGATTAAAGTAAATGAGATCTGAGCTAACGTTTTAAATTCGGTTAAAATAAAATGGTAGTATAGGGTGGTCAATAACTAGTAATAAAGGAGTAGTCTTAATCCACTTTCCACATAAATTATTAGCATATTAGCCTAGACCCAGATAAAACCATATTAATGGAATAAGATTACGGTGCAGCTGTCTGTTAGTCCTACTATGAAGTTTTTAATTCACATGATTAGAGGTGCAACACATTTTACATAACCTTACACAAGTATCCTGTCCTAACTGTGAAAGTGCAATGAAATCCACATACTCAGGGTTTTAAAGTGGAAATGGAGATCGGGGCACTTAAAAATTTTGTTTTGCTTCGGGCGTGTGTTTCATCTAAATGACCTTCATGTGCACAGAATCCTTTTTAAAAACAACATCTAAGTAAAAAAATAAGGCAGTTCAGGTCTGTTGTTTTGCATTGTATAAATGGTTTAAATTAGCTTGCCTACATCAGCATGAGTAGTTCAATGTCCAAGAGCATTTCATTGGAATAATCGCTATGCACTTTAATAATAAACTTTTCCCCTTGGGTTAGATGTTTATTTGAGGTAATTCTAATTTTATAAGTAAGTGGTAATTCTGTATTGTAACTATTTCATAACTAAGTGGCAGGTTTGGGGTTTTTTATTTGACTGACATACATTTTTTTCTGGATTAGGGATCCATCAGAGCATGCTTGCAGAGTTGCTGTAGTCTGTACAACTTCATGATACCACTTCTAATTCAATATAGTATATTTGTTGCCTGGCTTTTTTACTAGTTAGGCAGAACAAAAGTTCCATCACTTGCCAAAAGTATCCTGAGTTTTAAACAGTTAGTTTGATTCCAAAGTTTCTTAAAGAAAATGCTGGTATCTTATATGAGGGTAAACAGAATATCACGTTTCATTTTTATAGTGATTTAAATTCAATATTATGAAAAGATTAGTTTTTACCTTTTTTAACCTTATTTACATGTCAGATACAAAAGCTGTAAAAAACATTCTTTAAAAGCTCTAGGATACCCACGTGAACAATGCTTTAAATAGATACAGATTAAACTAACTTGTGTAGTAGAAGTATATGAGCTGTCAGGAAAAATCGTATCTACAAACCTATTGCAATCTTATAGTAAATTACTAACATTATTTTCTCTTATGGGACTTCTCAAATGTTTATGCTGTCTTGCAAGTTTTATTGCAAGCAGGTAATGAAGAGGGAAGGAATCCAATTGCTTACGCACAAGCCATGCAGTTCCTACCTAATAAGAGCAAAGGAAAACTTTCGTTCAGTAACCATAGAAGCATCTGTGAGCTTTAGTGAGTAAACTGGAAATTGCTTTAAGTTAGAAGTGCTTTTTACTAAATTATTTGATGGATCTTCAGCTTTCATATAGTCTTGTAGTTAAGATTGGGTATAGAAGTAAGGAATGCATGGGTAGTCAGCTGTGTATGAAACAGACTGAATTCTAGATTTATATTAAATTTTCATTGAAGTAGAAAATGGAGGAAAATGTGCAGAGAAATATTTTTTGTGTGTAATATTAAAGTATGAAAGAAAATAGGAACAGGTAACTGGACTGGACAGCTGATAAATCAGATTTTTGACATTGGCTGATATCTTGCTTCAGAATAGGAGAGATGTTTCCTGTAAACTTATGACTGCTCTGACTGGAGAGTTTTTCTCCTTGAGAGCTGTTAGTCCTGTGGCTTACAAGTTGCACCATGTATGCTACCTCTTGTAATGCTCTTGAGTAAAGTGAATGAGAATAATGTCAATGTTAATCCTAAATGCTGGTGATGAAACCTTGTAAATTATTTATATTAATATCCTGTACTAGTGAATTTGGCAAAAGTTCCACTTGTTTTTGAAGTACTCTCTGTGTGTGTTACATTTCTGTTGGGTGCCATATCTCTTTTAGAACTGTTAAACCCTTAAATTTTGTACATGTGAAGATAATTGGCATAAGGTTACAGAAGCAGAAAATGGAAACTTGAATTACATAATGTTATTCTTTTTTTCCCCGAAGTCACTCATTAACAGTGAAAAATAAACACAGTGTTTTCATTGTGTGCTGGCACTTTTGAACCAAGTTTGTTTCACCATTGCTAATTCCAGTGCAAAATGCCTTCAGCTGCCTCTGTCAGAGGAACGTCATCTGGTGAATAGGCTTGTGCAGAAGAGTAGCTCACAAATGCAGAATTTAGACTGATCATATGCTCTGGAGTGTATGGTCATATTGAAAAATGTTTTTAAAGGATTGTAGTGTCCATAATAATTTTGCAGATTTAGTTTGTTTTCCTACTTTGCTATAATAAAAGAGCAGTGTAGTTGCTGCTACACACTGCTGCTGATTATTCTTATTTTTTCTCCTTCAAACTCTTAACACTTTTGAGACCTCATGTTGTTGTCTATTCTGTCAACCAAGCAAGCTGGTGTAAAGCTTTCCACTTCCCTCTTGTCTTCCCCTACCCACCCTTCTACACCAATATAAATAGCTATACATGCTACTTCATGGGTATAGTGCTGAGAGTTGGGAAAGGAGAAGCTGTTGTTTCACAGAAAGGGACCATTGGTAGCATTAGCAATAGACCTCATACTATGTATATGAATTTAATAGGTGACTGTCAGTCATAGTGGTACTGACCTTCCTTTTTGTCTTCCTCATGAGATAACCATATCCCTTGTTGACAACATTGCATGTGCTGTACTGTAATCATTGCCCAGAGGAAGAAGAAGGGTTGACTTAGCAGTGCTTTCATTATTTTTTCTCTCAGGCAGAATGAATTACTCATTTAATGGTTATCTCCAAAAATAGCTGGCTGAACAAAATCTTATGAAATGCCTGACTGAAACACTGGACTTCCTGAAGTATGTGGCTTACGCTTCAGGGGTTACCTCATGTTCTGCACTATCCCATCTGCTGCAGACTTGCTGTCTGCAAGAAAACATAGTTGCCCGTTCCAGGGAGTGAGAGTTTACCTTTGGATGAGCTGACTCCAAAACTGTAATACTCAGATTCAGGGCTTTGAGACATGTGCACACTAAGTTTCAGTGGGAAAACAGAACAAGGGAATTCACTGTGGTTTGTAGGGCAAGTTCCATATATAGGTTGATTCACTTGTCCCCCTTCTATGTGCTTGACATAATCTATAGAACACTAGAGAAAGGGAAGAGAAGGTGGTTATGAAGAAAATAGACCAATAGTGGTGAAAGTATTGCTGTATGTGTGTATATATATGTTTGTGCATATACGGTCCTTGAATTTATTAAACGAGGTGCTTAGAGGTTGACTTGATTTAATTAGCAAAATAGCAATATGGTTGTGCAAAACTAACAAAGCTAAAATGATACAGTTATCAAATGCATTACATCAGTATAGCACCTGTTGATGGGGCAAGGTTGAGAGGGCACAATATCATATGGTATTGAACATCCCTTTGGTCAGTTCAGGTCAGCTGCCTCAGCTGTGTATCCTCCCAACTTCATACTCGCCTCCAGACTACCTGCTGCAAAGCCAGAGCAGAGAAAACAAAAAAGCCTTGATGCACTACTCAGCAATAGCGAAAACACTGGTGTGTTACCTTTCATGATGGAATGGAAGACTCTCATTTTATGTAAACTGAGAAGCTTTCGACAATAATGTTCTTTTGATCTCTAAGGAATTAGTCAGAATTTAAGCAAAATGAAACTCAAAACGTCAGTACAATTCTTTTAACTTTTCTTCCAAAACCTGATGGACTAGAAATTTAAAAGAGATTAAAGGGTAGGAAAATGATCAAGATTGATTAAATCATAGCCAGTATCTCTGTGAGTTGGTAGCACACTGGTAGTGCAGCTCTCACAAATGAAGGCATCAGCTCAATGTGAGTCTAGGAAACTTACATTACTTAAAAATATGCTTTAGCAGGCTTATGCACTGGCTTGCTTTAAACTCGCAGTCAGTTAAAGGTGGCCTGATCACAGTTGTCTGCTTCTGAATTATGTTTGTGATGGTGGAAATGTGTGGAAATTAAGTGAAGAACCAAATATTAATTTCTGTATTTTTATTTTATTTGGATAGGAAAGAGATGCTGCTCCTTACCTGGAGACATAATTTCTCAATCATTCATTTTGTTAGAGGCAAAGTTATGGAAAGTTCCTAACTGTTTTAAAATATTTGCTCTTGAGATATTTAAAGATGTTTAATCTTGTTACCTAAGGTCTACTTATGGATAAGGTAGTAGTACTGTGCTGTCACTTACATTTTTACTGTATTGTAGATGTACAGCATGAAGGAATTAGATGTAATCATCTATGTGATTGCAGAAATGTATGATGCCCGTGCTGGATCTGAATAATGAGTGGGTCCCTGCTCCTCTACTTAAGGCATGTGCTTCATCAGTGAAAATATTTGTAAAAGGTTGCAAGGTTAATTCTTTATTTGCCTCCTTAAGTTGAAGAAGTACCTAATACCTGGTGAACAAGGAATAACTTAAATGGGTTGTTGTGTCTCTTCTCAAAACAGGGGCTCAGTTTTACTTAAGGCAGAAAATTCCAAGTCATGTTACATAATAAGCTGATCATGTGGAGGATGCAAAAGAATCGTACCCCTGGAAGCTTGTTCTGTTTTCAGTCTCTTTCAGTGATATTTGCAAAGAAACTGTTTTTCAGTAATTTCAGAGTAATTTAAGGTAGAGGACACTGCTTGCTTTCACTAGATATTCCAACATGAGAATAACCTTGAAGAACAGTGTAGTGAACATCTGTGTGAAAAAATGGAAATGTAAGGCCTGCATATCAAAGATATTTTGATGCTCTGCTGCTTGTGAGGACAGTATCTCAGAGGCATGTGCTAGTACCATAATGATGATTTTGAATGAGAAGCTCTTAATATATAACCCAAAATAAATATATCTAGGAATTGCTATAACTATGTACTTCACTTAATAAAACCACATATATTGCTGAGTCAGCGTTGAATGTTGTAAAAAATATTAGTCCCAATGAAGACTTCATTTAAAAATAATTGCACAAAATTATGTACCTGTTTCCTCCTACTTGTTTTTTCATAGCAGATTTTTAATGCTATTTTCAGGTTATTTAATGCTGCTTAGTCTACTATTTTTATGCACCCTTTTTCCAAAGGACTTGACAAAGAATAGTTTATCTAGTACTGGTGTCAGTACTTAAAAATAATTGCTGTGGGAGTCAAGCAGACCTAGTAATAGAAACTGAAATGAATCTTAGTGCTGCTGAATTCCCAAGCATTTGTCATGCTATATTGTACCTCTACAAAATGCATTCATTTTTAGATAAAGCACAATACTAAATTAAACGTTAAGTTTAAGAAATGTCACTGTCTTGTTAAGTGGGTTTTTTTCCCTGTTGCACGCTTCTGTGCTCACTCTGTGCAGTATTTAGCTTTAACATCTCAAAAGACCACTCTACAGAAAGCTTAGTCATGTATGAGTCCTGCTGGAGCAAAACTACCAGAAGAGAAATTAAACATCAAATTTCTCATTATGATTTGGAATAAAATTTTCCAGTGGCTCCAAGGTGACTTCCCTTTCTGTTCTTTTTGGAAAGTTTCAACACCTTGTTTATGCCAAAATTATATAGGCTGGAAAGGACCACCAAACCCAGAAAGATGGTATGATCTTTACTACAGAATGCTTTATTTAGTAAGATATTGGTTTCCTTATACCTTTTTCAGCTGGACCATTTTATGCAGTAATAAATACTAAATAAAAGAAAGGGCTGTTTGAACTCTCTGTTTACTTACTAATATATGCAGAAGTGTTTTGGTTGCTATGAAAAGTTTGCATTCTAAACCAACCTTGTCAAACTTTAATTTATTCCAAGCTTGTGCTTTTAGGTACTTATCATAAATCTAATCTGGAGGGATGAAAATTTGCACATTTAATATAGTTCCAACAGTTCTGCTTTTTAGTTTAAAGAAGTTGTTCTATATTCAGAACTGTTAAGCTGTTTAAGCAAAAATGTCAGTTTCATGAAATCAAGAAACACGTCAGAAATGCTTCTTTTTACAGCTTCTGTGACCTGCGGTGTGCCTTACAAAGTTGGAGAAGAACCAGATGTGCAAATTCTTACAATAAATTCTGTTCTGAAATACTCACTGTTAATTCTGACGTTAATAATCATTTACATTTTATGGCGTATTTACTGAGGCATGGTATGTTGTAGAAAGCTTCATTTTGAATGGTCACTATAAGAAAAATCCATGATATGCGAAAATCTACTTTCAAAAACCATACATTTTTTCTCACACCAAATAGGAGGGGTTTTTTTCTCTGCAGTATTGGGTAGCACTTGGAATTAGTGTGCTATTGTTCAGATCACATACTCTAAGATGAAAGTTGTAATGCAACATAGAATCAGGCAATCCATGGAATAGTTTTCCAGCACGCAGCTTCCCAAACACTTTTGGTCTTGTGTAAGGTATGCAAAGTCAACATAACTATTTTTGGAAGAGGAAGCAAGTATTTCTCCGAAAAATTGGTGAGGCTCAGTTTGAGTGTGAAAATACCTGTTCCCTAGAAAAGTGGAGCTCAGTTCATTGCAGCTCTTTGTTTGAGGTTGTCGGTGAGGTTTGCTCATGTAACAGGAGTGTTACTACTATGACAGGCTTCTGTTCACTTAGGCCATCTCTGAATACTCTTGAGTTTCCTGACTGCTCTTTACAAACACCAAGCTCATTACTCATTATCACCAGTTTGCAAGAGAGGAAAGTAAAGGGTTACCTAAATAGGAACTATTTTATACCCATGTGTTGAGCTGTGAAGTTCTTCTAGTAAAACATTTAGTAAATGCTAAGATTTAATGGCTTCAGCAACCTTGGGAGCCTCTGTGACTCTGTCAAAGCCACATTATGGTGGTGATAAAGGTGAGGGTGAAGCAGGTTGGTGTCAGGCCAACACCCAGCCTGACAGTGCTCTACCACCATTCGGTAATCAATTTTAGTTAAAGGCTGTACTCATTGGTCAACCAGTCCACCTCACGCTTTTGTGATAAGTGTTGAATAAATGCATATTAAATGCATACAAAGAATGCATTTGTCATTTCACTGCTATAAACGAGTTTGTATTAATTTTAAAAATTGATATTTTGATAGGTATGGGTGATCAGCTTGATATTGGTATGAGAACAACTGTAAACTGATTTATGCAGTCATTTTCATAATCAAATTTCACGTCAATGGAATCTTATATTTTGAAGTCTTTAGGCAAGAAGCAACTATGAGTTCCCTTTTCCAAAGGAGGAGAATGCTGTTATTTGCCTTCAGGTTTACAAAGGAAAAGAGATCATGAACACAGATTGTGTCAGTTGGTGCTTAGCGTCTAAAATGTCTGCATGTTCTGCAGGTGCTCTTTTCAGGAAGGCTAAATAATGTCATTAGTCTGCTTCTGATTTTTACGTTTAAGGTTTTTCAGCCCTGCAGAACTGTATAATTTGAATGCTGAAATTAGTCAATAAATCAAATTATAGACAGCTTTTTGCCTAGTGCATGGTATGCAGTGGTTCAGCTTAAGATTTCAGCTTATTTTTAACTTATCCTGGAACTTAGATTTATTTTAAAATTGATTAAATACCAGTGAAGGTATAAGGTTAATATTTTTACAGTCATCTGCCATGTCCCTTGTGACCATAACTGCAACTTCATTACAAATCAAAGTCATTATGATAAACAAATATGTAAAGAGATTTTACTTCTGATACTGATAAAGGAGCAGTGTCTTTAATGAGGTTGTTTAAAGCCCTCTAGTTTTCAGAAAGGTTACTGGTATTTGTTTTGTTTCTTTTAAAGCCACAGAAGAAAGAGGAACAGCAATCAGAAGCTAAAGCAAGTCCAAAAAAGACATCAGAACCCACTATTGACCTTTTAGGACTTGGTAAGCAATACATAATTATCTGTTCTTAAATCAAACACAGATACATCATTTTATATTTTAACAGGTATACTTTTATTTTCTCTGTGCTTACTGATAGTTAGATGGATTTGAAAACTGTAAAATTGAGTCTATGAATTTGAAACTATAAAGGAAATGCCATAGGGGTCTGAGTATATCAATAGTTGTGTTTTGCTAAGGAGAATAGTGAGCTCCTGTGGGAAGGGGAAGTTATCAAAGTGATTTTCAAAGGGCTTATGGGTTGTGGTATTTCAATATTTATGGTACAAGTGTACTTTTTATTGAAAATGCTGAGATCATCTGAATTGTGTATCTAAAATACCTTATATCATAAAATTCCTATATTAGCTAAAGGAACAGTAAACTGGCTGCATCTGACTAGCGCCTTGTAAAACTTAATGCATTGGGCATTTCAGTGTTGTGTTCTGACTGTGGCCATCTCATTTTTCTCCAATATACCTTTTGTTTTCTGACTGGCAGGTAACTGTCTATTTGCCTTGTAAATGAACTTGTTTGGACCTGAATCATTTAATTTGCACTCTCTAGCTATACTTTTGGGGTTTTTATGCCTTTTCTTTGCTTGTTGAAGGCCATAGTTATAAACGCTGCCTTTCGTTTATCTATTGTTACTGTAAGTGTGGGGTTTTTTTCCATTTGATAGAATATTAAAATGGAACTGGAAGAATGAAATATTGCAGTCTTTTTATTTCAGTGTTAGGAAAAATTTCTAAGAGCTGCAGGTGGATATTAGAGAGTATTCAATTTATAGCAGTATAATTTGTTTTTTTAAAAAAAAATTTCTACATAATTTCTACAAGATATTAGAGCAGGCTGATAAGTCTTTCAAATGTAATTATTTTAAAAATTTGACTTTGTAAAAAAAAGTGTTCTTTTTTTTAAGTTTTGATTTTAAGGTATGAATAGTGTTGCAACAAAACAGTAAATGTTTTCTCTGTTTTAGAATTCACACTATCGTTCAAAATGCATGTTGTTTTCCTAGAGTACCTGTAAAATACTGGTTATGTACCAGCTATGTACATGTTGTGGTCTGTATCTCATTCCAAGTAATCTGCTACCATAGGCAAGCAAATCTTAGTTAACACAGTACAAATTAGGTTATGGATGTAGAATGAATCTATTTTTTAAAAAGGTAATTTAGATATGATTAAAAGCTGATTCTCCTTTATTTTCCTTCAGCAGACCAGCAAACTGATTAAGATCTAAAATTTAATCAATATGTGGGTTTGAGATTGCTGGGCTTCTGTATCCTTTTAGTCACAATTTGAAAAGAATCTTGGTAACATTTTTATGATATGATAATGAACATGCATTGCATAGGCTAACTTGAGATGTAATGTGCAATAGAGTTTTATAATTGGTATTCAACAGCTGTGCTTCTTCAGTGAGATATACAAAGGGCAAAGTTTATAATTTGTATGTTAAAACCCTATAATTTTAGAGGAGGGAGTGTTTAAAGATCTTTTAAATAACAAATTGAAAAGCAGTGTAATAAGTTAGCAGTACTTGAATTTCACTGAGCTGCAAGTGAGGAGTGTGTTTAATGAGAGGAGACCTGCATATTTCATTTGGAGAGTTGTCTTTCAATTAATGTTTGCAGTAGACTGCTTTAGATAGTATTAAAAGAAAGATCATTTCAATCCAATGTATCAGAAACCATAGAGTAGCCCAGGTTGGAAGGGACCTCAAAAGACTATCTAGCCCGACTTTTGGGAATTGGAGTCTGTCTGCGTGTGAATACCTAGCACCCAGTTGCATCTTGAAAACCTCCAGAGATGGAGACTCTAAGACATCCACGGGGAGGTTGTTCAGGTAGTTGATCTTGCTGTAAATTATTTCTTTTATGTCGAGATGAAATTGGGGCAACTTGTACCTGTGCCTTTGTCTTCTCCATGTTGCTCCTTGTGAAGAGAGCTTCTGTCCCCTTTGTAGCTACTCTTCATAGTGTAGTGCTGGCATACCAGGGCAAGATCCACCCTTAGCACCTTCTCTTCTCCAGGGAGAAAAGACCTAATTTCTTCAGTCTCT
>JBCJKH010066691.1:23360-60704 GCA_039877255.1 Loriculus beryllinus | reverse complement strand
AGAGGGAATGGCTTTAAACTGAAAGAGGATAGATTTAGATCAGACATTAGGAAGAAATTCTTTACTGTGAGAGTGATGAGACACTGGAACAGGTTGCCCAGAGAAGTTGTGGATGTGCCATCCCTGGAAGTGTTCAAGGACAGACTAAATGGGACTTTGAGCAACCTGGTCTAGTGTAAGGTGTCCCTGCCTATGGCAGGGGACTTGGAACTAGATGATCTTTAAGGTCCTTTCCAACCCAAACCATTCTGTGATTCTATGATTCTATTATTTGCCCTAAGTCCAGAAGAAATAAAATGGATATTGCATTGATGGTCTCTTCCTCTGATTTGAGGGAACTGTCTCTTCTTGCTGCATGCTCACTTGCATGCTTTGCTACAGCACTGCTGGAGCTGCTGGTCCCATATAGTGTTTTTCTCGTATATGATTGTTTCAGGAAGATTGATAAGAGATAGCTCAAGGGCATTTCTACCAAAGGTAAACCTGATTGCCTGAAGGTAGGACACGTTTCTGCGGTTAGTTTACTCTTACAGCTAAATTAGAAAGTCCTTATGGGTGATGTTTTATATAAAAATGATGGTGGTGATCTACAAAACCAATTTTTCTGCCTTCTAATTACATGAACCTCCAATTACAGTCATTGGGAAGTCTGCTCAATTACAGTTTCCTTTGGATCTGTTGCAGGCATGGGGGTTGTTTTAGCAGCCTGATGTGCAGCTTTGGAGCCTGGTGAAAAGACAGTGTACAGGCACCACGGGTGGGTTTTATTGTACTTTATTGGCTGGGCAGTATATAATTTACATGACAAGTAGATGCAGAATTCAGCTGTGGACTTGCCCGCTACTGTTTCTTGGAGTCATCAAGAACAAAGTGAGGCTTCAAAGAGCTGAAGTGCGTACTGAAGTGTGACTTGGGATATACTCCATATGGGAGATAATATGGAAGAAAATGGCACTCGTTTATGGCTACAATCCAAGATCAGGATGAGTGGAGTAGGTTGACAGTGTGCACTAGAGATGTGGCAGGGCAGAACACCCTCAGGACCTCTGGAAAAGAGACTGAGTATAATGCACCAAGAAAGAGGGATTTGAAGAAGGAACTGACATGCTATTCTTGAAGGAAGTTCATTTCTGTGAATGGAGGGGCAGGCAAAAACTGAGAATACTCATTTATATTGATTAAAGACAGTGTGGTTGACTTGTTAAACCTGGAGGAAAAAAACAAAACAAAACAATACAAAACAAAAACAAAAGCAGCTCTCCACAAAATTCCTGTCCCAGTGAAAGCTGTGTGCAAGAAGTGATCACAGATATGATGACATAATCACATAATGAGCTAGAATTCAAAACTAAAAGCTGTGAGCTTCAATTCAGTCTATTCTCTACATGGACTTTGGCCAGACAGAAGGGGTTTTCAAACTAGGTATCTCGATTCAGGCTCAGTTTCTGATTTAGCAGCTACATAGCCACATAACTTGAGTGGGAAATGTATGCCCTTCCCCAGGAAGGAGTTTGGTCTGGGTTTTTTTTTCAGCAGTCGTTGATTGCTTTCATACAGCATTCCTATACTTTTACCCAACGCAGTTCTTCTAACTCTACAGGAATATGATATACATTTACACAGGGTGAACCAGATACATTGCCCTTGAAATTTCAATTGTTCTCCTGGTTTTGAAACACAATATTTAAACATCCTCATATATCAAAAGAGCTAAAAATCATTATGACTTCACATGACAGAGATTTCAGGGAGCAGGTTAGATGTCTCTTTGTAACTTCCACTTCTTTTCTCAGCTTCTTAGTTTCAAAAAGCGAGTTATTCTGTGCTACTTTCGCTGCATTAGTCCAACAACTGTTAAAAGGCTTTGGTTGAATTTCTGTTTAGTTGAGAGAGAAGTACAAATAAAAGAAGCAGCAGATGGTCCCTTTGTGACTGAATGTAGAAAAAGGGTTTTGAGAACAATACGTGAATAGGTGTAGTCTAATAAAACAGTCAGCCACCTGCTGCCTCCATCCTTCAAAAAGATTCTGTTGCATATTCTGGGAATTAACGACAAGTGCTTATCCTTACATTTAATCTAAATGGAAGCTCTAAGGAGCAAACAGGGGTTTTTGCCCCAGCACTGATTGAGTTGTTCTCTTGGTTTCGAATTGTTTCTGCCCTGTCCCTTTTACTTCCTTCCTGTGACTCTAATAAATAACAACAATTTGGCAGTATTTCATTTCTCAAATCAAAGAATGATTTAAAACCTTAGAAAACACCAACATGTTTTTTCCTATTTGAAGTTTGGTGACCGAAAGTACACCTGGAAAAGG
Organism: Loriculus beryllinus; assembly: GCA_039877255.1. Classification (NCBI taxonomy): domain Eukaryota; kingdom Metazoa; phylum Chordata; class Aves; order Psittaciformes; family Psittacidae; genus Loriculus; species Loriculus beryllinus. Next base: position 58,389 of record JBCJKH010066691.1, on the reverse strand, counting down.
AAGTATTCTAAAATTTCACAGTATGCATATTTGGGTTTTTTTTTTAAGGTACCCAAACTCTTGCTTGGTTTCCATACATTGTAATATATTTGCTTTCTCCTCTAGGGATTTACTCTTCAACCTGATTATCAGAATATCATCAATCCAACATCAACAGCTGCACAAGTTGTTACCCAAGCAATGGAGTATGTTCGTTCAGGGTGCAGAAATCCTCCAGCACAGACTGTGGACTGGAATAATGACTACTGCAGTAATGGGTAAGCAGCCAGTGAATGCCACCTTGTGTTGAGCAACGTTCATGACACAAGTATCTGATAAACTTTGGAAACAATTTTGTTGCCTGTTTCCTTACAGGATTTCAGAAGTGCATCTGTGAATGTACTGTATTTATTCATCAGTTAGACTGTTGTGGGACAAGTTTTCAATACGTGTATTTATTAGATATTGTTGTCCCTTTATCACAGCACATACACTTTGATCTTAGAGAACTTCTGTTCTTTAGAAAATCAGAATAGAAATCTTGAGGAAAAAGGTACAGGAAAGAAGTTTTAAGATCACTATGTTCTATCGGAGAGGCAAATGGCATGAACTATTTTCTCCAAATATTCCATTGCTGAGGAGAGCTTGCTGCCAGTGGAAACAACTAGTTTGGGTCATGAAAACCCATCAGTGAGATGCAGTGGTGATGTATGTGATACACGATAAAGGGAAGGGAACTGGCATGAGGGTCATATGGCTGTAAGCAGAAACAAAATACCATGCCTGTAAGAGCTCTACCATAAGTTTAGTAGCCCCTTCAAACCCCCAGCTCTTTCGCAACATGGGTTTTCTGGAGCCATGTTGCTGCCCACAGAACTGCAGGGAACCATTTAAGACTCTGAACAGAAGGTATCTTTTGAGTTTTAAATAATAGATGTTGTGCCTTGTGAACATGCTGACCAGCCTGACCTCTCCTTGACCTTGGCATGAATCACCAGGGCAAAGGCAGATAGAAGCTCTTAGTTGCTACCAAGTCATCAAATTAGTGCAGAAAAATGAACACAAACACAATGAACACAAATGCCTACCCAATGCATTTTGACTGTATGTATGAGTGAATAAAATTGGCCAGAGATATCAGCGTCTGGCACCTATGTGCATGTAACTAAGCTTTCATGACCTCTAAGGAAAGTGGCCACATCATATTAGGGTGCTAATGGAATATTGTTACAAGATCTGTGCTGAAGCCTCAGCTGTACCTATCTATGCAGTACGTGAGAGAGAGACCATCAGTGCTACCAATCTGCTAAAGGAGGTGATGTCAAACCAGAACTTAAACCCACGTCCCAGTCCTGTGTAGTTTAGAGCCAGATATGGTCTTCAGATTGCTACATGCCACTTTGGCACTAGGATTTTTCTTACTATTACCATGGTCATGCAGCCATACTTCAGTGATATGCTTGGAATTAATGACCTGTGGTAGAGATATGGGGGTGTTTTGGAAGAATAGGACTAAAATATCAGAAAAAGAAATTTAAAATCACATTTGTTCTTTTTTTTTTTTTTTTTTTTTTTGAACAGGGGCATGCAGAGGGACAAAGCACTCTACCTTACCTGAAAATCTGAAACACCTCTCCTTTTCACTGAGGAATGCAGGGAAGTCTTTTCATCATGGATTGCTTTATGCAGTCAAGGCAGTTCTGCATTTTATTAGGAAATACAAGTTGCTAAGCACTTAGGACTATTTGAGCTTGTGGGTCACCCACTCTGGAAAAAATAGTCATGCTTCTTTCTTTTCCTTTTTTTTCCTCCTTTTTTTTTTACCCATTTTTTTCTCTTTCTTTCTCCTCTCCATCCCTACCCTGAGATCCTTTAACGGACATTGCTTTTCTTCTTCCCTGAAGGAAACTTGGACCATTCAGATTTTATGTTGGTTTTTGCTGTGAAGTGCTGCGATAGTAACTGCCTTAGCAACTGTAGATGTCTCAGATAAAAGTCCTGGATTTTCCATTGGTTTTTCATAATGGGTGTTTATATGAAACTACTAAAGACTTTTTAAATGGCTTGATGTAGCAGTCATAGCAAGTTTGTAAATAGCATCTATGTTACACTCTCCTAGAGTATAAAATGTGAATGTTTTTGTAGCTAATTGTAATTGAAACTGGCTCATTCCAGTTTATTGATTTCACAATAAGGTTTAAATTGGCAAACATTCATATTTTTACTTCATTTTTAAACAACTGACTAATAGTTCTATATTTTCAAAGTGTCTGGAGGACAAAAAAAAAAAAAAAAGGTAAAATATTCCCAAATTATATTAATTAAAAATATTGGCTTTGTCTCATGAAATAAACACAAAAAAATAAAGGACAGAAACTAATGTTGATAAAGAGCAAACACATTTATTTTGTACTGCCTAAAAAAAGCTTCTTTTTTTTAAAAAAAAAAGAAAATCACTTTATGTGTACTGGTTAGTAAACGTCATTTAAGTCCTTTCATGTATAAAACTGCCAAATGCTTACCTGATATTTTATTAGATGCAGAAACAGATTGGAGACAGCTAAATTATAACCTTTACATATGACTATGTATTATTGTTTCTTCATACTGTGTCTGTATTTAATCTTTTTTATGGAACCTGTTGCGCCTATTTATGAAATAATAAATATAGGTGTTTGTAAGTAAATTTGTTAGCATTTTAAAGAGGTTTCTTTGACGCTTTAACGTTTGCTGGCACAAATTGTTCACAACTGATGTGAATACTTTATTTAGTTTTTACAGTGACATATACGACACCAAACCTGCTTTACTGGCAGAAAATGAAGGTAACCAATACTTATTTCTCTATTTCTTTGGTTGTTAAGGAAAAAGAAAAAAGATATTTTAAGTAATTCCCTTTTTAAAGCATTGTAGCAGAAAGTTGCCCAAAACTAAGGCTTGAACCAACAAAACTAACTCAATGAAGCTGCATAATGCTGCTTCTTGGAACTTCATCAGTTTTGCTTAATTAGTCAAGTGGAATAAAAATATTGCCAACAGAAATATTACCAAATATGCTTCAGCCATTTTATTACACATGCAAAAGGTTCTGCAAAGTTGTAGGGACTGTAGCACAAATAAAGTGAAAGGTAAGTTCAACAGCCACAGGGAAAGGGTTAAAAAAATCCAAAAGAAGGTATTTTTGTCAAAGTTTTGGATCAGGGATAGCTCTGAAAATATATTTCAGAAGGATTTAATCCCAGATGCCTATTCAGTTAATGGAGAGTACCACGGATTTGTATTTTCTGTGTGAAATAAAGAAAGCAACTTGGATAAAATACACATTACGCAATGCCACTGATTTTTCTTTAAAAACAAAACAGAAACAAAGGCATGCTTGTTTTTGAATGATTTCAGGCAATGTACAATCGGAATCACTTGGCATGTAGTAACTAATAAATAATGCAGATCAGATGTGATTACTCAAATGACTGTAGCTGAGAGCTCTAATTTTCCTGTCTTGAAACTGTATGAGAACTCGTGATTAAATTCACAGTTTATTGTTTGTCTGTTTAGTACTTTAGAAATATATCAGCACTACTAATTACCCAATGTCTTCTATTTATTATATTGTAGTAAACTACATTTTCCACTCATATTAATTTTAAAGCAAAAAGATAATTACTGAGGATGAGAAAAATCAGCTTTGATTTTGAAAGGCAGTTTTCCTTTTTCTGTTATGGAAAAGAACTGTGTTATCTTTATTTCTTTTAGAGCAGGTGCACAGTCACATAAAGTTGTTAATTTCGGTATCCAATCAGAGTTCAAAATACAAGAAAACTTTAATGTAAATAAAAAAATACATCATGAATAAAATACTTATTCTGTATGAACATCTGGCTAGTTGGTGTCCCTCAGTCTGTAAGAAGGGAAACCTTTGGTGTGTTTACCATGCAGCACCTTACCCATCCCCAGCTTGATTGTGGTTCTGTACCTGGACTCTGTTGGGACGGGACAGCTATGCTGGAAGAGCAGCTTTTTTTGGCCAGGGTTATACTGAAGCCACTTTATTCCAAAGGAAAGATCCAACTTCAGTGCATAAACATCAGTTCTTGTCCGACCTTGGGAAAAAGCAATGGTTGCCAGCAAAGGGCAACTGCTACTTTAGTTTCAGCTGTGCAATGACATACACAAGTTGTCAATAGATATAGCCTAGGAAGTTGAGATCTTTTTGTAAGCAGGTGAAACTCCACTGGAGTTCATGAAGGTATTCCCCATCCTTTGCTAAAGCTCTGTGGCTTAGGCCACAGTAACACATACACCAAAGTCACTGGTTGTAAGTCGCCATCTGTCATAATGATGGTAGAAAGCACACAGGAACGAAACAACCTACATGTTGAAGCAACACAGTACGGCAAGTGAATAAGATAAAGACATCTGTCAAGGTGATAGAAACAAAGGGAAATAATGTCTTCCATCAACTGAATTTTTAATTGTTTTTTTTTTTTAAAGTGGTAAACAAAACGCAAGGTTAGCACCATACGCACTCTGCAAGATGTAAATCCCATTTGCTTTCACCAAGGTAAGCAGAGGTTTTGAAAAGGAAAGGCTGTTCAAATTTAATGCTGCTCTCAGTGTGCCACATTCTGGCAACGTGAGTCCAAGTCTATCACCAAATTCACAGAGGTTAGAGCAGAAATCTCACCCTGCTGCTGCCTCTGGCCCAAAGCAGTTCTTTAAAGGGACCCACTATAGGATTCCCCACACACAAAATTAATCCACAGGCAACAAGTAATATATTCATGGAGGGCCCCAGCCATTCACAAGGAAATGTAATGTATTCATGCCCGCTTCTCTCTTTTACCAAGTACCAGTTCCTGATTCCAATGGTGTCTCTGCCAAATACTCCCTGTGAGGCTCCTCTGTAAACAGGAAGCCCAACAACAAAAGAGCTCATTACTGGAAGGTAAAACATGTTCTTACCACCTTCCTCAACCTTCTGAGACTTCATCTCAACATGAACTAACATCTCCAAGACTATATCTGCTTATTTCTTAGCCGATTCTGTAAACATGGCAGATCCACAGAGATCTCTTTCTGTGCTCTGGGGAAACAGAGGAGGTAAAAATCCTTCTTTCGCGCACTATGTGAGAAGCAGCTGAAGAGCTGTATGTAACCCATACAGGAGTTACTCCACAGAGCTCCAATTAATAGGCAGGTATAGATAGATTAGAGGTAGAGGCAGAGGTAGAGCTAGAGCTAGAGGTAGGGCTAGAGACAAGAGACAGAGGCAGAGACAAAGAGAGGCAAAGAGAGGCAGAGGTAGAAGTAGAGGTAGAACTAGAGGTAGGGCTTGAGACAGAGACAGAGGCAGAGGCAGAGACAAACAGACAGATACATAACCATTGCCCTGTTAATTATTTATCTGGTGTCTTCAAGTCGTTTTTCATTTGAACGAAATACTCTAGTGAGTACCACAGTGTGCTGGCAGTGCTGCAGGAGGTGCTGAGCACCTCAGAGAACACGAGGTGCTTTGTGTCAGGTCTCACAGATGGCGTTTGGTTTCCTTTGCAAAGTCATGTACTTTAGTATTACCCAGCAGCGCATTAAATCACAACTCAAATGTAGTTCTTATTCCACCGACAAGAGGACAAGTGAGAACAATGACTTGTAACATTTCAGAGCCTGTCACAGTTACTGCCTAATTAGAGAAACCCACTAGCAAATGTGCATCTGCATGGATCCTGCCACTGTCATCATTTCACATTCTATTAAGGGCTTGCTGCGATAGACACTTAACAAAGAAATTTTGTTCAGGCTAATACCAAGCTGGCAAACACATAATTGGCTAGAAAATAAAACAGGAGAGGGAAAAGGGAAAGAAAGAGAGGAAGGGGAAAAAGAAAAGGAAACATTCCTATTTGGAAAACAAGCTGTGTGCAAAAATCCACAGTATACTGCCGAGAAGATCCTTGCCCTCTGACAATTGTGTGTTTACAACGAGTCTGAGCATAATTGCTCTGATGGGCTGTCAAGGAAAAGATTAATTTGGCAAAGATTAGTATTGACTTGCTGTTTATTAAGGCTTTTAAACAGCTGTATCTGGCAACATTCCTGTAAGTGCCTGTCATGTCTGAAAATCAGACTCACACCCGGGTGCTTGCCAGCTGTTGCTAAACAATCTTACCACTTTGAGTATCTTTCTCCAGGCCAAACAGCAAGAGCAAAGTATTGCCAAACGAGTCTCTCTCGCCCTGTCACTTTTCAGGAGATCTTAGAGCTCAAATATCAGTTGATGGCTTGATGGCTGAGCTGATAGCAGATGCTGGGAGCCTGTACAGTGGTTAGAGAGGTGTTACAGCAGCCTGTCCCCTTCGTGCCAAGGGGAGGGTGCTGCTGTTGGTCACCTCACTGACACAGAAAACCACAGCTTTCAACTGCTGCAATGCAAAAGAGGGTTTAAACCCTTTAGTGCTGCCAATCAAAGTTTGTTAGGAGGTACTCCAGAGTGAGAGGTTCAGCTCCGCTGCGCTCTGATGGATCCAGCCAACAGACGAGGAGGGTGTGTGAAAGTACAGTAGACACCATTAATCTTTATAAAATGAGCCAACGTTTTCTTCTGTGATTTCTTCCCCCAGACTGCTGACAAACACAAGTCATAAAAGCCATGCATGCAAAATACCCTGGTTCAGTGGAAACCTGTAAAAGCAAAGATGTCAGTTGTTTTTGTTACATAAAACATTTCAGCTGGCATTGTAGGCTTCAGTAGTGAGCTCAGAAACAAATAATACCAATGAAAGAAGGCTAAACGGCTGCAGCTAAATGCCAATACAAATAGCCATGTGTTACAATTAAAGTTGATTTGGCCTTTCAAATAGAAGTCTGATTTTCTGGGATTAATCTCGACCTTTTCAAGTCGCATCAGGCTGAAGTAAGTTGTCAGAACAGATGTGAATTTTGTTTGCAGAGAACAATTGTAATCCGGTAACCCTCAGAACATCAGCATTTTCCAGACCACCAGCCAGTTGACCAGTGAGGATGCAGACAGCGGATACAGAGCACACACAGCAGGCAGAACCAGAGGATTCATAGTCATGTCCAGAGGCTGGAAGTTTAGGTCAGAAAATCTCAAACTGGAACTAAAGTAGTTTTAACTCTGAATTTACCAAGCATTACAGTGGATGCACAACCACTTGGAAAAAAAAAAAGAAGTTAGATAAGGATGGACACCTTTGTAAAGCACATGTTCTTTAGCTAAATCAAACATATAAGTAGGTGATGCTCCATGTGTTTCACAGAAGGCTGGGAACACATTTTGTAACACAGAAGTCTCTGAAGGCTCCAAGAATCACACATTTCAGATGCTGCTCTAAACTAGCTTTCTAAGAAGTTTTGGCTTACAATCTGCATGGATCCAGCACTTAAAAAAAAGGGGGGGGGGGGGGGAAAGGGGAATGAAAGAGAGGAAAAAGAAAACCTCTAGTGAATATTCAGGCTTCTCATATTTTGATACACAGAGTCTGTAACTTCCCAGCTCTATGCACAGCATGTATGGTGTCCTTGAGGGCCCCAAAGAGCCAAGTTTCAGTGGAAGTAAAAGAGTCAAAGGCCTTTCCAACACGGGCTGAGGGTGGGGGACCGAGGAGCTAGTTCCCTTACTGTGCTAACACAGCAACTGTGGCGATGCAAGCCCTCTGCAGGCACAAAGCCTGCAGGTGGCTTTTGTGATACCGCCTTTCTTCACAATGGAATATTTGGATCCACGTTTATGCCATCAGTGCAGTCACATTGTTAAATACTGAAGATGTAGGAAAGATTCTTCCTGCTGTCTATATAGCACGGCTTAGATAGCAACTAGAAATTCCAAAGTTCATTCAAAAGCATGTCATTGCTTGAATAAAAAAGGCTGATGCCCTGTTTAGTAGAGAAAGCCTTCATGTTTTGATACCTACTTCTGCTCAGAGTTCTTAAATAATGAGCTGAGCATCTCCTTTTCTCTGCCATAGAAGCATGTGTTACGTAGTTTAGTAAGAGATCAATATAAAAGGATGTAAGTGATGTGCCCGAGAACACAGAGCAATTTAGAGTGGGTGAGTTCTGAGAGTTTTGAAAAACAGACTGCTGCTTTACTCAGAACTAAAGTTCAAAAGCTGTGAAGCAGCACCCAGATCCATGAGGACAGCTTTAACTCAGGTGAGAGGTTTTACATATCATATGTAAGAGGAGGTGCCCAGGTTTTATTTGTCTTCAGCTGTTTTCCACTTTTAAGCCTTATGTGTACAGATGAGTGCAATTTTCAAACATAAATGTACATTTTAAAAAAGATTGAAATGAGAGATGTCTGAGTAATCTCTTGTCTCATGTTGCTGTAATTTCTATTAAAATTTCAGCTTATGAGACTGGAATTTTTACTCAAACTTCATTTGTCTCTCTCTCTTTGCAGAATATCTGCTCCACTGCATACCTCCATGGGCTGCAGTGGGACAGCCTGCATCATCGTGATCTTCATCATGGGCTGCAGGGGAATCTCTGCTCTGGTGCCTGGAGTTCCTCCTGCCCTGCTTCTGTGCTGGCCTTGGTGTCTGCAGGGCTGTTTCACATATTCTCCCCCCTCTCTCCAAATGCAGTTTCTCCTGCACAGTAACTTTACCACCTTCTTAACTATGTTATCTCAGAGGCACTACCACCATCACTGATGGGCTTGCCCATCACAAGAGGCAGGTCCATCTTGGAGCCATCTGGCATTGGCTGTGTTGGACACAGGCGAAGCTTCTAGCAGCTTATCACAGAAGACACCACTGTAGCTCCCCCCTGCTACCAAAACCTTGCCATACAAATACAATACACCGAGTATTTCTAAACTCTTAAAAGACAGTTTTTTTGAGAACAGTTTGATCGAAAGCCAGAAACAGGATGTCCTGCCTTCTTGTGCTGTTTTCACCTTTGGACTAGGAAGGAACTAGAGCCCAGAGGTGGGAGCCTTTCCAAAAGTGACCTCAGTAGAAGTAAAATACTGTCCTACTGGAGAGAATGCAGTGGAGGTCACCACGATGGACAGGGGCTGGAGCACAGGGCACAGGTAGAGAGGCTGAGAGTGTTGGGTCTGGCTAGTCCCAAGGAGAGGACTCCACAGTAAGCTCCTATAGCAGTCTGTAGCTGCCTGGTGGGTCTTTATAAGTGAAGACAAAGCCCAAATCTTTCTGGAGGCAAACATGAAGGACAAGAGACAACAGACACAAGATGGAATAAAGAAAGTTCTGATTACATATTAGGAAAAAGAATCACAAGGGAGAAGTTGAAAACACTGAGGCAGGAGCCCAGAGAAGCTGTGGGCTCTCCCTCCTTGGAAAGTGCCATCTAAGTTGCACCAGCCTATGGGGTAGGGGAGACCAGAAAACCTCCAGAGATCCCTTCCAATCTAGGCTAGTCTGTGACTGTTTCACACAAAATCCCCAGCACGTGGGATAGAAAGAAAGCCCAGCAGATCATCGTTATGTGGCCTCAAATCGCAAAAGGGAGCGAGAAAGTCTTTGTTGGTTACTTCCTGTTACACACCTCATGCACTACAGTAAATGGTGCTATTTTAAACTGAGGTTTCACAGTCTGGTTCTGCATGTACAGAAAAAGCAAAAGTGAATGTCATTTGTATCTGAGCTCCCTGTAGAGATTTATTTAAGGGGAAAAAATCCCTCCCAAGCAAATCGTAAACCCTAACCTACTGATCACTTTCTTGAAATGAATTTAGTTTGCATTATTTGGAACACAACTTTTATGCAAAGACAAGCAGAAGAGTATTGGTTGCCAAAGCAAAACTGACGGGTTAAAGCTTGGACTCTGGGGAGTGAGGCCTCAGATAAATGAAGGAAATATACAGAGTTTTTCTTTTTTTATATTTTTTTTTTTTTTTTAATATAGCACTCCCAAGAAGTCTCTGGGGGCTTCAGTACGTGACTTTACATTTTAAGGCTCTTCCTCCACCAGATGGTTTAGATAAAAACTTATTAGTTTCATTCGTGCAAATGGTATCATGCAAAAAATGTCTATTTTTAACATTTTTCCTCAAGGCTTGGATTTAACTGATTTTTTTCTTGCAGAAGTGTAGAAGTTTTCACTAGTGCCTAATATTTTAATCATCATCATTCTTACCATCAAATGAGATTCATACCAGACTGTGGTTGATGAACCCTCTAAAAGAATTTATGTCCAAAAAGTGCATTAAAATTACTTCATAAATTTGATTTATGCATCTTTTCATACAACCTTTATGTGTTTGCAATTTTCCATGAGCTTAGTTATGATTATTTCAATCTCTGCAAAAGTAGTGTATATGTTCTGTCAAACATAATGATGCAGACCCTTTATCTTCCCTTTTTGTCTTGATGTCATTACTTTGGAGAATACATTCAGTGTGTGAAAACTAGCGAGGATTCACTCCTGGAAACCCTAATTGCTATTACAGTCAAATCCACTCCTGTTTCTGGAGGTAAGAAATTCCCCCTAGCAGTGAAATTAATGTGGTCTTGCTATACACATTCTGATGGGATGTTAGGAGGGCATCCCATATGAGTAATTTCAATTCCGTGAGGTCCTTTATGATCCAAAGAGCTCATTTAGAATCAAATGGAGCAGGACATGGGAAACACCGGAATCTCTTCATTAAGACAGTCATCAAGGTTGATCCAGAGTAGACTCTATCTGTGTTTTTTTCTCATTTCAGCAGAGGTCTCCAGGTGCTGTGGGGTGCCTAGCACGCAGCACATTGTCATGCAGAGCACTAAGACCTAACTCTGTCACCTGATGGAGGTACACTGTTAGGAACCTGATTGCACTGGCCTCCCTCTGCAGTCACAGGAGAAGGATCAGCACCTTCAAAGTCCATATTATGTAGAAAAAACTCCTTTCTCCTTTACTGACTTCTCTACAGCACTTGAAGAGCCTAAAAACCTATGTCTGCACTACAGTAGGAAGTAATTCCACCTATTAGGAGTTGTTCAGCTGGTTGAAGAAGTGCAGGGGACCAAAGATCCTACAGCAGCACTGTATGAAGTTCAGGGGTTTCACTTAGGACAGAATTTACTTTCTGCACTGCACCTCATTACCAGTAACTCAGAAATTCACCCACCAGCAGTTAGGTGGCTGAATTTGTACACAAACCTGGGCAAGTATCTAGAAAGTTAGATGCATTAACTGTTAACACAGAGATTTAAAATGAACAAATAAACCTTCTATGTGTTTTCCTAGATTAGGTACTCAGCTACTGTTCCAGAAAAAAACACTGGCAAAGAGCTGTGGGAAGAAAGAAGGTAAGGGAGTCAGAAGCAAGAAAAGAAGGGGGAAGAGAAAGTAAATAACATCCCCATGTGTCTTCAAGCTGTGGGTTTGTGCTGTATTCATTCTGTTAGACATTCCGGGAACCTGAGCATATGTAAATAGAAACCACTCTAAAGGACAAAACTCACCATGCAATAAAGGGGTTTCCAATCATGAGAGTATTGCTTGGAGGGCTTACACCACAGGGGCAATACATTGACAGACCGTGACTTCATATATACATCACTGTATTATTATAGCTGTTAGGATGTTCTGAAGGATGTAATTAGTGAGCATCAGGGTGTGTAAGCCCCCCGCATGGTGCTGCCAAGGCTAATCCATGTCATTGCCTACAGGCAATGGTGGAAAATAAAACATTTCAGTGAACAGCACCACGAAAATCTAAGCCAGGCCAAGACAGACACAAGGACTCGTGATATGAAATAAAAGCAAACATAATCTATGGGTCAGAAATAACTGCTGATCCAAGCCTTATTTTCTGGTGCATCTCTTGCATCAAGAGAAAAATCTGGATAGGAAAATGGCAGATAGGAGTGTTGTGTTGTGTTGTATGGGGGTTTTCTCCCAAAATAATCCAAACAGATATCAGCACATCACTTACAGCCATGGGTGGTAGCTGGACACAGGCATTCATATCTGTGGGTGCTGAGGGCTGGATGAGAGATGTCTGCCCCAGAGTGGGTGCTACAGCAGGAGTGGTAACTGTCCCATCTGATGTTTCTCAATGGACTTAAGATGTGGATCCATTTGCCCAGGTCCAAAGTTAGGCATCTCCTTTTGTCATTGATGGCACCCTTGGCTTTGACAGCATCTAAGTTACACCTTGTTTCCTTTTAGGTCAAAGCTTGTCCCTTCCTTGGCAGCCCTGCTCCACCATAATGCCTTAGCCCCATTGCCTGCCCTCCCAGAGACCAGCTTCAGGAGCACAGCAGCACACAGAGCACACACTCTAGGTGATACCTTTCACAAGCAGGTAAGGAGTCTAATAATTGCCTTTGGGGTTTTCCACACCCAAAAAGCTGTATCAGCACACCAACACAGCAGCAAGAAGATGGCCAAAGCTACCAAGCTACCTCTTATCTATCATTCTCCCCAGCATTTTTCTGCTCTGGCCTCCACTCCACTTTCTGTGCTTTGAAATCAGCTGGGTCATCAGCTATTGCCAATTATTTCAACCACATCTGAAAAACTGACCATTGCATGAAGTGTAAATCACCTGAGATGGAGTAAGAACCCTCTCCATGGCTCAGATTGCATGGAATTTTATCCAATTGCATGGAAGATTTTCAGCATATTGCTTTGGGTGAGCAGACCCTCCCTTCCCCCACCCTCTAAGGAAAAGAACTATCATCTTAGCAGCAAATAATCACTACCATGATTTTGTCATGATGAATATTTGTACCACAGAAACAGATTCTAAAAGAATACTGTGCTTCCAGCCTGGGAAAACGGACCCAAACCATGACCTGCATGGCCTCAAAGGAGCTATGACTTGAATTACAGTGAACCATTCATGAGTAAGCTGCATATCAAGAAACAGCTAGTTTCTGTAAACATCAGCCTTACGGTGCATATTAGCAAACAGAAAGAAATGTAATTCATCATATGAATAATCTGTTGCAATTGATTTGCCTGCACTGGTTACTTTCCAAATGGTTCCTTTTATCTTGTTTGGGAAAAGAAATTTATCTCAAGATTATAGTGCCTTTTTCAAGAGGAATCAGAAAATTTCCTCTTGATGGACACCTGCAAGTCAGGAAGCCTAAGAAAGTGTTCCTCCAGTAAAACCCTATCCTCTACCATTAATACTAACAGGACTTTTGCCATTGTTTTGAATACAACTGAATTAAAAAAACAGAAAAACAATGCAGACTGCAGAATGAGTGAAGCCAAGCACAGAACGGTGTTGAATGAATGCCTTGATTCCATGCTTTTTTGCAAAACAGAAAACAGATAAACTAGGTAAAGGAACAAAAGCAAACACTTAAAATGAATTAAGCTGTGCTTCAAGAGAGGGCTGAAATTCCCCTTTGTCCTCAAAACAGAGTCTTCTTCCCTTGTCCTCAGACAAGCCAAAGATTTAATTTGCCTCACACAAAGGACGTGTTCCCAAAGGAATAAGCATCCAATTTGCAATATGACATGTGAATGCTCCACCTGCTTTGGGCCATGCAGAGAACCCGCCTTTCTACTGAGGACACTGATGTAGCACAGTCTCCATGGGGAATTAAAAAATTACAGCCTGTGATGACTTCTGGATATGAAGCAAATTTGGCCTGATCAGTGGTAAAAAAACCCTACAACATAAGAATATAAACTGTACTCTCCTTCAGCACATCCTTGGGATTTAAAGAGTACATCAGCGCCGTCAAGTAACTTAGTTCACTCTTGGGCCCCAGTATCTTTCCTGCTTAAGCGGTAGCTCATTCCTGTGTTCTCTCTTGGTGTGAAGGTCCTCTTCATTTCAGGCCTGTGTGTGGTTTTAAGCCCATTTCCCTATGGAAACCCCTGAGTTTTGCACTTGAGAATGGACAAGATGGCACCCACCACTACCCCTGCATGACCATCTCCCTTAAGGTGCCCACTCCCATGCCTATACACACCCTCTATTTCCTGCTGTGTGCTCCAAGGGGCCACAAAATCATGGATTTGAGGAAAAAAAGACAAAATCTTCACACAAACTTATCTGTGCATTGCAGCTGCAGGGTACCATGGGATGTCTGGGGTCCCTGGGCTGAAGGCTGTGCAACAGGGATGCTGCTAGCTTGCCCAAGGGGTGGCTGGCCCTTGGGTGGGAAGGGTGGATCACACTAAACTGCTTGGTCTAGAGGCTCAGGATGGGTCTCTGTGGTGTGTGTCTTCAGCCGCAGTATAGCTAAAGAGATCATCCATCCCTTGGACCTTTTCTGTGCCTCACACAAGGGATCACTGAGACAAAATGGCTCTGCAGACACACTGGACAGCCCCGTGAGCAAGACATCAGCCATACAGCAATGCTGGTCTTTGCATACTACACAAGAAAGGCTACTGAAATTATTCTTGCTCATCCATTTATGCTCAGGTCCCTGTCTATTCTGGAGTTGTAGGTACATGTCAGAGGAAAGGAGTTTCGTAAGCTATCTTGCTGAGAGAGTAAAAAGCATTTTGCAAATGCAATAGCATTTTTTTAATGTAGCTTATGCCAAACATATTGTACAAGCTAAAGCAAACTTTAGATGGAATACAATAAAACAGCTAATGGAAGACTATAATAGACAGTGAGGCTCAACATCTGGCAATTTCCCGCTGCTGAGTATGATTATCAGTATCACCATACTCAGCCATGTGAATTATCACGAGTCACGTTTCATCTTATAATATGAAATAGCCGTGTTTGAAAACTGTGATCAACATAAATGATGCAGCTTATAAATAATTTTTAATTTATGTTTTGCTTCATTTTGTGACTCACGGCTATAGTGATATCTCGATCCAAATCACTGAAGAGTCTGTTCTGTGCCAACCAGGAATGCAGATATTCTGTAAACACCAAATGGAGTTAGGTGGGCAGGGAGCACACTCCAGCACCCTGCTGTGTTGGCTCATGTCACAGAAGGTGGAGCTGGAGCTGACTGAGGTGAAGAGGCTTGTACAGAGTCATAATCCTGTCATTATTCATAGATGTTTGAATAAAAGCAGGAGGGTTCATCCTCTGGATATGAAGCATGTTATCTGGACACCAGACAGGCATGGATGGAGTTATCTGAGAAGATGATCCCTTGGGAGCAGTGACCATTGCTCACTTCAGGGTGAAACCCGTGGTTTAGGTGCTGCTCTCAGCTGAGCATCACAGCATGCATCCCTGAGTGATAGTCTCCTGATGGTGGGTTTCTTTCAGCCTCTATACCTAAGACAAATGGCACTACCATGGGATTTCTCTATCTTCAAGCCATGAAGACTTAGCCCAAAGCTGAAAAGTAGTATTTTCCAATACAGAATGAGCCAGAGAAGCAGCTGCAGAGTGACCTACTGTCACAGAGCAAGCCACTATTATAATAGCAACCAGATGGTCAAGCTTTGCCTTTATTATTGGAATTCTTATTCATATCACAGGAGTGCTGAGATTCTCAGCCAAGACTGGCACTTGATAGACACAATAGAAACATCCTTTGCCTACAAAGGTTCCCATTTAAATGTCAGGACAAGTAAAAAGGAAAGAAAAAACAGGTACACAGAGAAGTCAATTGCTGACTAGTGTCTATATAGTCTGTCCCTGCAGCAGAGCAGTGTCAGAGCAAGAGAGCAGGGGAGTGTTAGCCTCCTACCATGCTGCCCTTCTAGCCACACCAACCACCCTGCAGCTGCAGGGCTTACAGCTATCCAGCCTGCTTGAGATCTGCACAGGTCCCAGCAGAAAAGGCCACAGTCTCTGTGCAGGCAGTTCTGCTGTGCAATAGTAAATACTAGTGTGGTAATACCAGGGGGCAAAGTGAAGTTCGAACATGTTAAAACAGATAGTTGCTGGAAACCATCCTATCTCGGGCACCCCTGGATCAAATACGATGACAAACAATTTCACCAGCATCTCCTTGACATACTACTGATACAAACTTGCTGGTTTTATCTTTGCCCACTCCCTTTAAGGAAAAAAAATATCTCAGTAGTTACTAAGAATGTAGAGAAAGATTCACCATCAGATAGCATGTGTGCACTGGCTTTGTTTATTGTAAACCCACAAGGAGTCACATGTCATTTTGGTTTTAATTTTGCCAAGATCTGAAAAATCAGTTTAACAGAAACAACAAGAACTTACCCACAAGGGTAAAAGCCCTAGGGCAAGAGATAAACATATGGGATATTTTTAAGGTAGGTCACATTTTTCTCTAGAGTTGGGTAAACTTCTAGAATTGATAAAATCTTGCAGCCAGACTTCATTTGATATGAGAAAGCATTTGTGGGAGGGAAGCATCTGCTCATTATCGCTCATGGGCTTAATTGTGTGTTTCTTATCACCCAGTGGTGTTTTCATACTTACCACATGCACTACCGTATGTCCAAATTCAAAGAGAGAAAAGAATACTGCAGTGCTGAGTGATCTGTTTCAATAAGAAAGATAGTTTCAAGCAACCTGTGTTTCTTCTGCAAAAAGAGTCAAAATCTGGGGAGTGGTGTCTCCTAGAGGAGTTAAACTGACACCTTGGAGAATAGCAGGCTGTTTTGAAAGACCGTGTGGCTCCAGTGAGTTAGGTATCACTCTGCCTAGTGCTCACAGGAGCTAATGTGATTCATTTTTTCCTGGAGAGGAAGACTTACCCTCTTGCCTCACTTAAATAAATAAGCAAACCAAAACAAAACACTTTATATTTCTCTTGCAAAAGCATATCAGAGCTGAGAAACAAGCGTGAATTAAGGGTGAGAGGCAAAAAGCAGTAGGAATACAGAAAAGAAATAAAAAAAGGAGAACAAATTGCTAAGATGGGGTGATGATACTCAAGTGTCCATTCTTTCTTGCAGCACTGCCCTCCCCTCCATGCCTGTCACCTCTCACCTCATGCTCTGCTCCCAGACTCAGGTCTGTGGTTTGAGCTCTTGTTTCTACTCAAAACCTTCAGCATCAGAAAATGAAAAGAAAGTTCACCAAACTGTTTTCAAATTGCTTTTCCTAATTTTCCATAGGGAAAAAAAAAAAAAAAAAAAGGTAGAAAAAGAGAAATAATCATTGCAGGGCTGAAGTAGTCCTCTCGGTGTGAGTTTAATTAATTGAAGCAAGAGAGTCCCCAGGAACCCTGTCATCTTTCCCATCAAAAACACTGTAGTAAGTAACCCCATAGCTATAGAAGAGGGATTTTTTTCATTACTGTTTCAATCTCAGCCCTTCAGAAATCCTTTTTTGTATTTCATCCATGACTCAGCTGATTTAGGTACTTTAATTCCTCTTTTCTTCCATCCCGCTTTCCATATTGTTTTGGATTTCCTAACAATACAGACATGAAATTCATGCTGTGAAAGATGAGAAGTAATCTCTGATAACTACTTGAAAGCTCAAGTTAAAAATAATCTTGTGGCACAAAAGGCTGCTTTTTCTTGTTCTCTAGATTCCTACTCCATACTAGTCACATGCCAAGGAGTTTACTAAGGTGTTTATTTCCCTGCATTTTACTGTCCCAGTATGCTAGTCTACTGAAGTACACTCAGAACTACCCACCCACTGCACCACCAGGACATATTGTGTTAAAAACCATAAGCAGACACATGACAGTGGCGCTGAGGATTTCTTGTTTCTACTGCTTTAAGAAGCTTAAGTTCCAAAACCTGTTTGTTTATCCAAAGCCTCATTATCAGAGACACTGAGGTTCAGTCTCTCTCCTTTTTCTTTTTAGTTGTTTTTTTACTTGGAAACCCCTAGATTTGGCTGGCTGTGGTCAAAGCAGTAAGATGAAGAGTTTTGAACATTCATCCACTTTTGGCTTGCCCATGTCCGGCACCTTTCCTGTGTTCACATTCCCATTGCTCTCATCTGCTCCCAGGAGTACTTTGTTTTGCTCTCCTGCAGGAAGGCAATATCTCTGGCTCCCCTTTTTCCTTTCAGCCCCTGCCACAGGCAACAAGCTTGGCAGAATACACACAAGTTGGTCTGGAGAGCTTCTTTCTCCTCTTTCCTTTCCAGGACTAGCCTACCCCCAAGCTCACCTTGTTGATCAACTTCTAGCTGCCCTGACTGATGTTACTGCAAATCCACTAGATTTTGGATCCAAGGAAGAGAATTTTTAACATCTACTGGAGTATCCACCATACTCAACACCTTCTTGTTGAGAAATTACCTTCATTTTCTTCTTTTCTCTGTTCTCTGAGTACAACACAGCAGTGTCCTGCATATACTAACACTGGTCTAGCATAAAGCCCCATGACCCCAGCTATGCCTCCTCATCTCCCATACCCTACTCCCACCAATCGTCATTTCTTGCTGCTGGAACTATCACAGTTGAGTATCCTTTAGGGCAGAGCAAATCCTTCATTCACATGGTGGCCCAGGCTCCAGTGGTACTTTTAAGCTCACAATTAAGCTAAGCTCCACAAACGAGGATTTCATGATCCCTTTCTCCTCCACGTATTCATGCTTCTTTTGTCTGTAAACTAGACCAGCATCACCTTCAGAGCTTTTCTGAACACATTTGATTCTGTGTCATTTCAGATCTTCATGAAATCAAAACAGCTGTAGTAATATCATGGTATGTTCTCACGATTCAAATTACAAAATAAAACAATCAGGAAGTATAAAAATGAAGCTTCATTAGTAGCTTTTAGTTGGTTGCTATTTAGTTGAAGTATGTTTTCTCATAGCTATTGACCACACCAAACCAATACACCATATCAAGACACTCATTTAACCAGAAAAAGAGACACAGAAAAGTTTGTAAATATCCCATGCAGCCAATGAACTGTTTCTGTTAGGCATTTAATTTTTGTTTCTTTTGAGTCTTTAATTTTTGTTTCTTTTGAATCCTTAATTTTTTTCCCTATACAGATTTTGTGAGTGTGAATTTCATTTCCTGATTCGGGTTCTATTTTCCTTTCTTTTTAATAATAAATAAACAAATAAATAAATGTGGCTTTATTTGATTTGAGAAAGTTATTGATTCTTTGGACATGAATTCCTAAGTTAAAGGGCATTTTTATGAAGCCCATTTTCCTTACCTCATATAAACACTGCCCTTAGCTACTATCAGCAACATAGAAAATATTTTCTTCTAAGCTTTTCATGTGTGGTCTGCCACTTTCTTTCATAACCTTGGAATTTAAACTTAGAAAACACTTTTCAGAGTGCTTTTACTACCTTCTACAATTCCTTGAAGAGTGAATATTTATGTGGTCCCCTGCTTACAATTCTCAGTTCTCAAGGAAAGAGGGCAAAAGTTTTGCTCAAGAAACTTTCCCTGTATTTCCCATCAAAGTGCAAAGTCCAGTTGTCACCAACTGATCATCATCCAAATGATGGATCCCATTTATTTGAGGGACCATCCACTCCATCTGAAACTTGTCTCCTGGCAGAATAAAGAAGCCTTTCACTCTCCATTGTTCCTGCTTCAACAGGGGATAAATCCCCACATCTACCACACAAATCTCTTTCTTTATGCTTTTCTAAAATGTAATACAAGTGGGCAGTCCCGACGGCAGCTACTTATAAGCACGAACTGGCAGCACAGAGAATCAGTTCTCCTACTGACATTTAAAGCCACTTTCAGCATTGGGAAAGCACAGTAGGGGGGGTAGCAGCTGACACCACTCATACAGTCAAGGTACCAATGCCCTCACCAAGGGTACTAATAATTGTATTCTTCTGTATTAAAATAACAGTAAAAACTACCAAATCAAACAATTAAGGTAAACACAGAGCTAATCAGGAAGGAGATTTAGGAGTTATAGTATAATTCCCCCAAACCTCCAGCCTAATTAGTGAAGAAGATAAACTGGTTGACAGATTGCACAGCTAGAAAAACATAAAGCAAAGAAGGTTATAATATTTATTATTACTGTATAAGACAGTGATTAGACCCCCAACCTATGTACAGATCTAATCACCATCCCCTGGAAAGGATAATAGCCAGCCCTGTGAGTCTAGTTTGACAAATTAATCCAAGCCTGATCCAAATAAAGAGATTTGTAGATTTCAATGAAAATTAACTCCTTGGCTGTGCAGTGGGGACATCACCACATGCACTAATGGCCCTGTTACCAAGAAACAGTGTTGCACCATGTCTGTGTTCAAGGATCTCTCAAACAGCATATGGTTTGGTGTTGCAGCAAGGGCAAAGGTTTAAGGTAGCAATTCATGTATTTGTGGAGCATTAGTCGTAACAGGACATAAAACCTAATCCCAGCCTGTAGACAGTAGTCTACAAAGGGTGGGCTGATGAAGCATCTAATCTTGGCCTTCTTGAAGTATACCTAGATACCTCAGAAAGGTTAAGGTGAGGAAATTGCTCTGAGTATTCCACAGCTTAGAAAAAAATCACACAAAATTAATTTTAGTACATATTTGTACTATGGCATGGCATTCTGATAGCACCAGGAGAAAGAATCAATGTGATTAGTAGTTGGGACGTCATATAGACACCCATGTTTGTTCATAAAAACAAGGTGTGGAGCTTAGGGAACTTGGGAAGCCTCAGGAAACTCCTGGAGCAAAAAGGAAAATTAAAGCAAAGGATGTACCCAGCAAAACAGTGCGGAAAGGGCAGGCCTGATTTTCTTTCCCATGTAATGAATTATGTTTGCTGGTTTGTGTTCTACAAGAGTTCTAAGGATTTTAAGCCCTTCCATATATTTGAGGAAATGTTGTGGCCATTCACTTCAGGGCCATGGCCAGCACCACATTCCCTCACAGAATACTAGCAAATGTTGTATATATTTTAAGGTTTACTTTATTCACCTAAACAGTGAAGAATCTACACCTTCATATACCAAGTAAGCCAAATTTCTGCCACAGTGTTTTTGCCTCACTCACAGGAAGAGTGAAGGTACAAAGCTCAGCACTTTGCCAAAGTAGGTTTCTACTTTCTATATGCCTAGACTCCTGCAGTGAAAGCCTTCATGTGGGGTTAGGCAGGTAAGCACTCAGTGCAACCGCAGGGCAGGTTAGGTGTCTCAGAACAGCTTTCATAGCAGTTAGCAACCTAAGAGAGTTTGGGTAGGTACCAGGAGGAAGACCTGAAGTCCTGCCCATTTCCTGCCTTATGGCATGTGGATCTGTGTTTTCAGGAGGCACTCACCAACTACCCTGCGTTTTCTCTTAACCACTTTCTAAAAGCAGCTGGGAGGGACCAATCCCTCTTCTCAGCTGACAGCACCAGCAGCAATCTTCTGGCCAGAAAGTGTAAAACCTGCGTTCATTTTCTGCCTTTTCCAAAGAGGACACCAACCCATTGTCACACCCCACAACACAGTGTCCCAACCAGAGAACTAGAAGATTTCCCTCAATAGAAGTAGTAGAGACGATGCCTCTGAAGAGAAGCTCTAGCTCTGAAGTAGTTTGTGTAAAATGTGCAGGTGTCCTTGCGACTAGACAGCATTATCACAATATTTTACTGCTGTGTTTATCTTGGAAATTATGCTACACTTGGAATCAAATCCAAACTTCTACCTACATCTAATCTTCCCTTCCTAAATTGTGCAGAATTCAGTGTAATCTTCCTTTTCAATATTCAGTCTGAACACTTTTATCAGTTTTGGCCAAAAAGCAGAACTTTTCAAGTGATCCTTTCCAACACTTCTGAGAATAAAACATTTACTAAAGCAATGTGGTAGGTACCTGAATGATTTAGAGAAGAAAGACTGTGTTATTGTCCAAGTGTGTTTTGAACAGCTGGGCTTTATAATAGTACAGACAAATAGCTGAGGAGAATACAGGCTTTTATAATACTATGAACACAATATTCAGAAAACAGAAATTACAAAAGGATCTTCTTTTATTCCAACAACTCGTGTTTAGCTGAAATTCATATTTGATGGGACTAGATAACTAGCATCAAGTCCTTAATGTAACTGCTCGAAACACTATTATGCTTTTGCTATCCAAAGATTATATGTTGTGATAACTAGATACAGACACTGAGAAAAGAAAATAAATTCTTATAAAACACTTTCTGGAACTAGTAACTAAAGAAAAATACAACAGAAGTATAAAGATAAAAGAGAAGGAGATTTAAAGGTAGTTTTTTTCTCAGAAAGGGTCCGTCCACTGAATCTAAACCATCTCCCAAGCTACGGTTAAGGACAAGTTATTAAAATGTTGTCAGGGCACTAAGTCTGGTAAGGGCATCAAGTCTGGTAAGGGCATCTAAGGCCCACTGGTGCATTCAGAGTGCGTGCTGATAAATATGAAGTAAGTGTTTTGTTGTGTGTGAGGTTGTTCTGCTCTTAGGCTGTCTGAATAAGGCTGCCTCTGGTGCTACTAACTGAATAGACCTTAGCGTGCCATCTACAGTCCCGCTGAAGAACAATACTAAGTCACGCAGTCTTGTTTAACCAGACTCAAAGATTCTGTAAAGATAAGATACCACTGTGAACAGTTAACTTGTTTTCCTGCCTGTATTGCACAAACCTACCTGATTTACACTCCAATGCAGGTGCAGGCACAGTCCTAAGTGCTGAGCCATGAGCAGATGGCATAGGAGAGTTCACTCCAAAACTAATTGTGTATTCCAAGCAAATCTAACAGCTCCTGGCTCTGAGTCTGTCTGTGTGCAGAAGGTACCAAAATGGTGCCTTTTCATCTCCTGCCAGACAGTGAAATAAATATGCTGGACTGGAAAGAAAAATGTTGTGGGGAGGATTTGACTCAGAGATCAGCATCTAGATACTGGCCATAAGGACTTCACTGTGTTGGTTCCTGCCTGTAATGAAAAACACTTTAAAGAACATGTGATCTTAACTGAGATATTTCCAGATGACTTCACCACAGATTTCAGTAAACAATTCAAGTGTTCAACTACTATGGAATGTATGTATCCTCAATGCGATCTTTTTACATATTCACATCCAGACTAGAGAACCCTCTATTCTGGCCAATCTTCCCCCTGCAGTCATAGAATCATAGAATCGTTAGGGTTGGAAAGGACCTTAAGATCATCCAGTTCCAACTGTGAGGAAAAGCATCCTCCTACCTGCTTCTTGTTGAGCTAAAGAGACAGGGCCTCTGCATTCCCTCTCTCTCTCTCTCTCCAAGGTATGTTTACTTGTCCTGTTGTATCCATCATGACTGTAAACATTTTCCTCAGGCTGCAGAGAAAACAATAACACAGGATTGTGGTAACAGTCAGATTCGTGCCAAATGAAGAGGGAATATAAAATTTCAGCTCTTAAGATCAATCTTAAGATCATGGTCCAAGGACCACATCACCACCACAGCCCACTGCTATACAATAAGCACTTGTACTTACCTGGAGCTATTTCTTCACAACTTGGTGACTCACTTTGCACAAAGGGGGATAACTTAGAATCACAGAATCATAGAATAGTTAGGGTTGGAAAGGACCTTAAGATCATCTAGTTCCAACCCCTTGTCTCCCCTGTTTAGTAGGGACACCCCACACTAAACCATGTCACCCAAGGTTCTGTCCAACCTGGCCTTGAACACCTCCAGGGATGGAGCATTCATAGCTCCCTTGGGCAACCCATTCCAGTGCCTCAGCACCCTAACAGTAAAGAATTTCTTCCTTATATCCAATCTAAACTTCCCCTGTTTAAGTTTTAACCTGTTACCCCTGCATGAAGAAATCCTGTAATTTGGTGTTTCATTGCAAAGTGGCAAAACAGTGGGATCTTTCTGTCTTGTCCTTTCTTTGTGGTGACTGAACCTTTCTCCTTTTCTACTCCATAAAACAAAAGCCAAAAGTCCTGAGTAGAAAAAGGGCATCAAAGCAACCTTTTATCTCCCTTTTATGCAAAATTCTCTCTTTCTTTATTTTCAAGAAAAATGAATTATTGAAAGGAAAAAGAAAGGTACAAACATTCATTCCACTGGAGGTGATTCCCTAGCAGAATTGAAGATGGGAAAGAGGTGATTGTAGAACCTCCAATATATTTACTTCAGATGAATGATAAAACCCAAAATAATTTATAGGAATTAATATAGAGTGTGGATGAAATCACTGACCTGAGCAAATTCAGTAATTTGCAATCACTCCATGATCCTAAGACACTTCTTATTATGCTTTCTTGTTTGTTTTTCAAACTTATTTATACTAAAATATCTTCTTTAGCTTATCCGGAGAGGAAGCACACAGATTTTCTATGATATGTTTTCCTTATCCATCTCCCTAGTGGATACTTAGGATTTTCATTGAAATTTAGTGTCTACTCACTTCTGCTAGAAAAAAAATAGCTTAGCCTTTTCCTGACCCAAAATTAGTCCTAACCTGTCAGGAGGAGACTGTGAATTGGTATGTTCAGACCTAACTTTCTGCTTAAAAGCATTTATCCATCTTATATCCACTGTTCAAAATGTTTTTTCTCTTAGCACTAACTTCATCACTTTTAAAAGAGCTATTAAACCTGTGCATAGTTTTTTTAAGAGTGATGCTGTTCAACATATAAAATGAAATATTAGGACAGATGCATTTTTGAGCATCAATTTACACCTTAATAAAACATTGTGATATTGAAGTTTTAAATAAACTGTAAATAATAGAACCATCTACCTAGGGGATGATGAAAATAAAAAAGTATATCAAGGTCGAGTAGCTTTTGGATCAAAAGATAATCTTTCTCCTTTCTCCTGAAGTCTAAATTACTTGGTTAATGGCAGTAAGTATGTCTTGGACAAGCAACATGTAATATGTTAGGAGACCCAGCTCTCCCATGTGTTATGGACTATATGTAATGCAGCAAACACAAAGGAATGTGTAAAAACAGCCATTGCAAAAGTTCTTACACAATTTTGGTGTCATTATTATTATTATTATTATTATTATTATATTGATTTTATTAAATTGAAACACTGATCTTTTAAATTATGAGCTTTAAAGAAAAAGAGGAATAGCTCCCTCCAACATCACTCATTTAGCTGTGGTATACACTGCTTTTTGTCTGTGATATTATGTTTTAGGCCTGCAGTTGCTACATTTTTTGTGTGTTTCTTGGCACTCCAACCCCTCCTTTAATAGGTTACTACTGTCAGCCATATTCTTTGGCATTGATTATACTTTTTTTAAAAATAATATGCTTAAAATAGTATGTTTGCATTTCACTCAACTGTAATCCTAACTTTTCAGTACAAGGATATTCATTACCATAATATCTAAGCCCTCTTTATAATAATAATTTTGATAGTAGCAATTTTATCTGTTTCATGTGTTGAAATTTAAGCTCTATGAATTGGTGGTTAGAATTATTCAAATCTAACAACACAGTTCCAGTCTGGAGCATCTTCTTGCTAGGTTGACTGTGTCTCATCCAAAATGTGCTATGTCTCTAGGCTAATAGGTCTGACTGCCCGTGTCTTGACTCTGTGATATACTCTATAGTTGGAAATGAGTGTCCTGCTAAGTACCCCATGCTGACCAAGAGAATTCTGTAATGAGCAAGTTATGGGATATAAATGTCTTTAATAGTTGTGAGATTTTTAGTTTACTCCAATAATCTAAGCTGTGAACAGCTCATGAAGAGAAGAAAATGAGAGGAAAAAGATCTGTTTTCAAAAGAAAGAACAGTCTTATAGAGATCATGATTTTATACCATTCTTAAGGGCTTTTTGTCATTTTTTCATTTCTCCTCCTTACCAAATGAAGTTGAAGTTCCCTGTCTAATACCAAATGAAGTTGAAGTTCCCTGTCTAATACCAAATGAAGTTGAAGTTCCCTGTCTAAGTGCTTACCTAAAATGATACAAGTTTAACTGTGAGGCTGTTTAGACTTTGCTTAATATAAGGAAGGCAATGATTGTATTCTGTACTTGGTTTATTGTTCCAAGTAATGTTGACAGTGGTTGTGACTGTAGATGTTTTATAGGACAATAGACCAGCACCTAGGTTTCTTTCACTAACTGGACATGGATGTATTGAAAAACTACTGAACTTCTCATGCCAGGTGGTAAATCAAGCTTAAAAATGCTTGAAAAATATATTCAGAGATCTGAATCTTATTTTGTGTGATCTGGGAGGGGGACTGAAGCCTTGGGGTGGAAGTGCAATGTGAGATGCATTCCTCAGTGGGAGAAGGCTTTCAGAAATTAGCTTATCCTGATCAAATGAGGATAAATCCAACAGGCAGGGAAAAACTCTGAGGAAGTTAGAATGGAAGTAATACAGATTGAGAGCATAGTTTGAAAATATCTTGAGTAGAAAGAATATGCAAATGCTTTAATGGTCACTAGAAATTAAGGGCCTGATTAATGTATTCTCCTGTAGCAAAGTTCTCCTCATTACACCATGAATAGACATAATTTTGTCCACAGGATTCTGAATAGCAATATTTTGGCATTGAAGGAATTCCATGCATTTCTCCTCCTTCTCCTTTTAACCCAATGCCAGCAGCAATTTTTGCTTTCTTTTTATCCCATCTCCAAAGTATCTTTCTTCCCTTTGCGGAAAAAGATTAACAGAGAAATACTATAAGGCTGGATAATAAGCTTTATGTTTTTTTCAGGAAAACACTGAATTCCTTTCTATCCCTTCTAGGAATGAAGGCCAGAAATTTATTGCAGAGCAGCATTAATACAAGAGTATTTAAGGATTTAAATAAATAAACTTTAATAAACCTATATTTTGAGCACAGAACAGATGGTGTTTGACAGACCTGCCTAAAGCTATGTAACATCACATGCCATGCTATTTATTTTTCAATAATGTGATTTACTAAACAAATTTCTACTTCTTTGAAATCAAACAGTGAGGAAGGGATTTTGTGTACAGATGAAAAAGCAGTAGCCATTTTATAAGTAACAGGTTAAGGACACAAACTTCCTTTACAAGTAAAAATGTTGTGTGGCATGGAAGTAGTGTCTCTTCAACTTCATCTGTATTCACATGTGTTAATAAAATATTTCCATTGAGAGAGCTCGACTGGATCTCTGCCCACTTGATTTAGTAGCCTGTTTTCCAGCACAGACTGGTTCATGCCATTTAGCATCTCAAACAGCATGTAAGCATGATTCAGGCGATTGCACAGGGCAGGGAGTTATGCAGTAAGTAATGTAGAACAGGCTTTTCTCTATTTTGGAGAGAGAATGGACTGGCCAGATGGATATTGACAGTCGGTGTTGTGTGGCCTAAGGGTCACAGAAGGGTTTCCAGTTGTCTTGTATTTCACAATAAGATGTACCTTGGGGTCCACTGTTTATGTAATTGAAAACTAGAATACAAAACTTACAGGATAAATTTGAAGAGAGGCTTAGGAGAGATGCTAGATGTATCATGGACCTTCTCTCAGTGTTAGTTTCCTCCTGTGAACGATAAAACCCACCGAGGTTTGGAACCTAAATTGCAAACTTTTAAGTCAATCTCAAAATTCCTATTTTTTTCCAAGTACTATTTAGGGAATGTCAGGAGCCTTTGTTCCCAAACAGTGCAGGTTATCAAATGCCTGGTTTATTCAGTGTTATTGTATCCCATAGCTGACTACCCTAGAAGAGGTCCAAGCTTTCTATCAAGGACAATTTTCTGACCAACAATAATGGGTGCCAAGCATTAAGTGCTTGACCTTACATGATGAAAGGAACACAGAATATGTTTGCCCTGCATGAGATCAGTAAAGAAAAATTGTGAACTAGTTATTTGGTTTGAGAGCTTTAAAATACCATCCTGATCTAGCCTTAAGGGTCACAACCTTTGCTTTTTGATGATTAGTATTCTATTAATGTTCACTGCAATTTGCACTTTAACAAATTATTCTCTGATTTTATTTTAAATAAAAAAATAAATTATCTTTGCCCTAGCAAAAAATGTCTTGAAACATTTTGTGTGGTTATGTACCTTCCTAAGCCAGTTCATTAAAGATTAAACGATGAGAAGGAAGAGAAGAATTTAAACAATATTAAAGAAATCTAATTATTTGACTTGGAAAGTAAAACATCCCAGAACACTAATGTCACCAAGGATACTTGGTTCAGCTAGCACATAGCACACAGCCAGAGTAAATGAAAGTTTTCTTAGAATATAGCTTTGTAGTCTAACACACTAGGAACCT
Organism: Loriculus beryllinus; assembly: GCA_039877255.1. Lineage (NCBI taxonomy): Eukaryota > Metazoa > Chordata > Aves > Psittaciformes > Psittacidae > Loriculus > Loriculus beryllinus. The sequence goes on along the minus strand of JBCJKH010066691.1, from coordinate 30,439 downwards.
GGCTGAGATTAGCTCATTTGGCACTCTCCATTGTGCCATTTCAACAGTTAGCAGAGACTTTCTATACCAAACTTGTCTGCCTCATTTTTATTGTTGAAAGTGAGTTTTTCAACTCGAAAAACTATAGATTGTGTACACATATGACAGCTACTGGCTTGGACAAAATACCAGGATCTGAATTCAGGACATCAAAACCCAAAAGCATACACTGACATTGCTTAGGCTAAAGAGCTGCAGTTCTTCAGCTGGGGACCAGAAGAACTCAGTCAAAGTATGAACACAAGAAAAGCGAGATAAAAATATCAGTGGGTTACACAGATGCCTCCTCTTGTATCATGGCAAAGGCTCTCTCTGTTTTCTGGTGTCAATTTGTACAATTAACTCCAGAAATTGTAATAGATTCTTTTTGAAAACCTAAGAGGTAAATTTATGGGTTTCACGTTCGAATTTCCAAATTAAAAAAAGGTCATGGGTTTTACAGATTTCTAAATGATCATGAATGCATAGGCCTCATATCATAGTTAGAAGTACAGACAGTAATAGAAAGCAGGCATTCTCTGGAATGAATGCTTCAAGCACAAGGCTAGAACACAGGCTGCTTGCCAATGTGGCCATGTAGAGCTGATAACAGTGCTGCACATTTGTGAAATCATTATTGAAAGGGTATGTTTAATCCTCATCCTACCCTAAAAGTGACTTCTCAATAGTTTCCCGAAATGTATGCTATTAGGCTCAGCTGGAAATAGAAAATTGCTCTTAATCATATGCAAGGAACAATTCTAAATAGGAGTACTTGAAAACAGCAATGGGAAGGAAAGAGTACTGCCAAAAGAATGGAAGATCATTTTGATTCTTGATGAAAAGCTATCAAACAGAGTTCAGTGTGGTAAGAGATGTGACAAATCTTCAGAGAAGCAGTTTTCTCCTAAGAGAAAATACAGCTAACAAAGTCACTTGGTGCTTTTTGTACCATTGAACCTAAAAAATATGGGGTTTCATTGGTTATGAACTACAAAAATGATTTTTTCCCCCTCTTTAATCTTTGTGAGGATTTTTGCTTAGAGACTTCCTGCAGGAGAGTCTTTTAAGTAGAATTCTTCTTTACACTGCACTTAATGTCTGCCAATATGAGTCCTGTTACAGGCGTAGGGACCATTTTCCTTATGTCCTCAAGCTGTGTTGCTGCTTATTATCATGTTTAACATTCCCAGTGCCTGGCAGGTCGGAGATTAGAAACTCTTAATATTCGTTTTATAGTGAAAGGTTTTGCCAGTTTTTTTGAATATAGGCTATAATATATATGTACATAATTTATTGGTGGAAAAGTTCTGAACTCTCCAGTGAGTCACCTTAATCTTTCTTGTTATCATTTTAGGATTGGTTTAAAATAATCTGCTATACCCCCCGCACATAAACATGTTAAAAACATTACATTGGAAATAATAACTTGATGGAAGCAAACAAGAAGAGATGCACAGATTTCCTTTTATAAATCTGTACTGTTGGTTTTTGTTTGTTTGTGTTTTTTTTTTTTTTTTTTTTTGTTAAAGTGTGCATTTTCTGGAGTATTTTTCTCTAACTCCAAAATTTCATGTTTTGACAGACTGGAAGGAAGGAGAAAGGAGACCCTCTCAACATTGCTATTGACAAGATGACAAAGAAAACAAGAGACCTTCGAAGACAGGTAACATATGCCTTTTATAACGCATCTTGATTTTCCAAGGAAGTCATTGCTTTTCAACTTCAGACTGGTTTTGCCACCTGTAGAGGTATAAAGAATTTATGTCCTTATTTAGAAATGATACTACATTACACATGTTATTAAGCAAAGGAGTAGTATTTCCTGAGCCAAAAAACAGACTGAAACATATTCCACATATATCCCCCAGTGGTCTCAATATGTAGGAGGGTAGGCAGATTGGCCAGACCTTCACTGCCTTTGCAGCCCAGCAACCCATCATAAAAACACTGGCATATGTGCTTATTTGTATTTATTTGAATACTCTTATGAAATAACAGGAATTATCAGAATATGAAAGACTTCGTAAAGACAGAGTATTTTCGAAGAAAAATTCTAAAGTTTCATATTAAATGAAGATCCTAAGAACATAAGAAGAAGGTTAATAAAGAACAGGTTGCCCAAAGAGGTAGAAGATGCCCCAACCGCGGAAACATTCAAGCCCAGGTTGGATGGAGCACTGAACATCCAAATCTACATGTCCCAGTTCATTGCAGGGAGGTTGGGCTAGATGACTTTTAAAGATTCCTCCAACCCAAACTATTCTATAATTCTATGAGTACCTGTAAAGCATAGTTTAAACCATAAAGGTTGACTTTTTTGTGTTAAGTTTGTCATTGTGTTTGGTAATAAGACTGGAAGATGTGTTCAGAAAATTTGAGTTAGAAAAGAATGGAAGGGACATTGGCAAAGAGGAGAAGTCCTCAGTAGGTTTCTCTATGTACCTTGCCAATCAAAGGTTACATCTATGAAAATGATCTAAAATCCACAAATACACAAGACCAAGTAAAGACGTAAATGTACCTTCAGATCCCTGTTTGCAACGTGATAGTTTCAGAACAAGTGGCCCCTATAGACATTTTGAAATCACTGCTCTACACTGCTAAAACCTAGCCTAATTCATTTCTTCCTTAGCTTTCAGCAAATGTGTTTAGGATCATATTCTCAGGGCTTATTTCTGAAATAAAAAATGATATTGCAATGGACTTGCAGACAATATGAATCATTGTCTCTCCTGTATAAAGCCTAGAATCACATCTGTTGCTTAGCTAATCACAGGAGAAAGATCTCTGCTGTTCTGACCTCCAAATTTGTGGGATCTTAGGTTCTGCAGTGGAGCTTGTAGCATGTGTTGCCTCCCACCTCTGTTCTTACTGCTTGAAGGAAGTAGCAGACTAACACAGGAGTTGCTGTTCTGTGTGAAGCTCTCAGCAGTTGCCTGAATTACTCATCTCTAAAGCCAAATTTACTCTGAAACGTGATATAAAAATGGCACCTTTCTTAATAAACTGTCTGCTTCTCATGTATATTCAACCCCAAGAGTGTTGAATTCAACCTCAGAAAGGTTGGAGCTCTTTATGTGGGTAAAATGAAGAAAATATATAACAGTTTCCTGCTTGGAATGTAGCTTTTAATATAGTTTCTGATATTTATGGAAGTTAATCGTGTAGGTATAATGTTTATTAAATTGTGGCAGTTGCTAGTAAACTAATCAAGATCACATCATAATTGTGCTAGGTTTTGCACAAGCATAGAGGAAGATGGAGTCTCTGCTTTCATCAATGTGTATCTTGACTATAAATCATTGTTCTTTAGAATCATAATCAGTGTTCTACTTCTTCAAATACATAATCAACAGTATACATTTGTATATGTATACTTCACATATATATATATGTATATGTATACTTCATATATATATGTATGTATATATATACTTCATCAAATACATAATCAACAGTATACATCCAGACCTGCCTCTACACCCCCCTGCTAAATTTCAGAATGTGAGCATGTCAGTGAGGGCTTAGTTTAATGCCTGGGTAGAGAGGCTTGAAGATGAAGAAGAAATGAACCACAGTTGAGATTGCAGTGTTATGCTATTTTGGTCATTCTATTCTAGGCTAAATCATGGGAGAGACAACCAACTTTGAATACCAGAATGCCTTTTGGTTTTAATGATCCCTTTTGAAGCTTGCTCGTCAGATTTAGGAAGCTTAATGTTACCATCATAAAGCAATCTACAAAATATGTTTTGGTAATGAAGAAGGCATATATATTTCATTTGGTAGTCAGGCTCCCTTGCGAAGCTTCAGTAGTCAACCATCTAAGAATGATTTTTCTTTCTCTCCCCGGGTTACATAGCTCTTTATTCCTGAGATTTTATTCTATTAGCTACAGAACACACAGACACGTGAAATGATTGTGGATAGGATACAAGGTGTTAAAATTCCATTTCACGATTTACAGGCACATCAGTATTTCCTATTCTAATAGAATTACACCTTTTATACTCATCATTTAACCTCTCATGGGCATTGGAAAACTATTAGGGACATCTAATTATGTATCTTAATATAAACTGCCAGTAAGAACATCAACCTAAGTCAGACCGAACAAATTCTTGGAAGCATACAAGTCTTACCAGCCATTAGTTTACCACTGCTATTTCTTACTTGATTTTGAACAATTTGGAAAAACACAGAGTTCTGTGTCTGATAATAACTTGTGCCAATTGGCAGGATATGTTTGGGGTTTTTTTCCCCAGTACACAAGTCTGTCACAAAATAAATAAATAAAAGGGAAAAAACACAAACCTAGAAGCTAAACAATGGCATATTTCATTGTATAGTACAGGAAATTATATCTGCAGCAGGGTACTTGTTGATGCCAGTTATTTTCTTTCTTTGTTTTACCTCTATAGGAAAAAATAAAAATACTAAACATATAGTTTAAATACTACAGCTAGTCATAAAGCAGCACGCATGCACAGGATTCCCAGTATTGCAGCTCTGCTGTGACATTGAAGCAAAGATAAGCAGGAAGGACACACCAAAGAGTTTGGCTGACACACAGACTGGATGCCTAGTGAGGACCAACATGGTTTATAGATCATTTGGAGTTGTATGAGCAGGGCACCAGCTGTTCTGCTGTCACCACCACTGGTGGCCCACCTGTTAGTGCTGCTGCCTCCTGCCCTGCTGCCATCATCTCTTTGCCTTTTGTTGTGTTCCAGTTGAGCAGTTGAGCTTGTTCAGGCTGTATTAGCCAGTCAGTTCCCCTGCAAGGTATAATAACCAAAGCCATTAGTTTTCTCTTAAAAAGCAGATATCTGTACTTCTATTCATTTTAACAGAGCAGCCTGCCTGCAGTATTCTTCACAGTCGATTGAAATCAAATAATTCTTCATTCTCGTCTATTCAAGCCAGACTAATGCTTCATGTGCCTCCAAGTGGAAGGAACTGTAAAGACACAGGAAGATTCTTTACTAGTGATTCTCAGTTCATACTGGAAATGATGCTCTCATGCAGCTATTAAGGACAATTCATTCACTTGCTGGTTGGTTTATGTCGTTACTAAAGCTTGTTAGAAACACTGTGTGAAATAAATGCTCAACAGAAAAGTTTCACTTTGTTTGAAACTGAAAATCATCAGGAATTACCCAGAAATTGAATCTGAAAATACATTTTTTTTAAATTTAAAATTCACATTTGGATTTTTTCAGTAGTTTCAGGTGTTCATTTTGAAAACTTAGTTGTTTATTTTAGATTAGCATTGCAAATATAAATAAATATAAATAAACATATACATTTAAATATGCATTTAAATAGAAATACAGATATAGATATAAATATGAATGTTGTTGTGAATATAATTAAATATTAACAAATGAAACCAAATTCTCAGAATTTTCAAGAAAGTTTTCTATTGTTCTAAGGCATTTTGATAATTCAAACTTTTCAGGTTTCATTCTGATTGACAATAAAGCAAAAATTAAAAAAATAACTCTTACAGTTGGATTTCTGTTTCTCTTTGCAATTTTATGTAACAAAGCTTTATTATAAAATATTTTAATGGGACCTGTGAAGTAGAAAGTCCAGAAATAACTGCATTACCATTTGTATTTTGCAAAATACTTTGAACTTTCAGACTGATGCCCCGGGCTTTTGTTTTAATGGAATGGATGTCTAACAGAAATTAGTACTATTGTTAGTTATCTAAGTCTAAGTGTGCAGTGTCAAAAGGTGTTTTTTGCCATCTGATTATTGTTTAGTGGCCTCAGACAATGTGTTATTGGGTGCAGTCCAGTTCAACCTTTTGAACAAATACCATAAGATAGCATCAGCATCGTATTATTAGGCATATGCAGTTGGTAGCTAGGACAGTGATTTTGAGTAAGGCAAACTGTCATCATTTCTGGACTCGAAGAACTGTACTTGTTCTCATGGCTAGATGAATTCTCGATACCATTCTCTGAGGCAAAACATTCTGATTTACCATTTCTTTTTGTCAAAAAATGTCTTTTTCTCAGATTGCCTTTTCCAGACAACACTTTACAAATCTCTGAGGAATACATATTGTGTAATCACAAGACTGAAAAACAGGATTGCAGCCACCTGTATTAATGAAGCCTTCTTTTGTATAGCACTGTACTGTTTTTATAAGGCTTTCTATAGCAATAATCTCAGGTCCTTCCTATGGTCTCTGATTTTCAGGTTTGTTTCTGATTTATTCTTATTTTCTCGCATCTATTCTTCTCTCTGCTGCTTCCTCATCTGCTGTAGCTCACTTCCAGGCTGGTTGGTGAGATGCAGGAAAATGTGAAGCTGGTTTTAGCATCTGCTCTGCCAACTGGCCAGCTGGTACCCACATGGTGGTCAGACAGCTGGTACCTATGTTGGTACACTGGCCAGCCAGCTGCTGAGTTCACATAACAAATTTCCCTCCATAGGACTCTAATTCAGGTCACTGTTCCCTTACCCAGACAATTTTTCATCAAACTCAAGCATCCTTAAGACCTTTTCTGTCTGTCAGATTGTTTTAAAATTGGCCAATAGATTAAAATGTATTTTAAAGAATTGATGGAATTTCTGTAATAAGTCTCATTTCCTCAGAAAATCAGTCCAGAGACAAAAGCCTTTGTGATCAAGACATGGTGCAGTATCCTTCAATATGCTCTCTACAGTGACATCTTGCTTGTTTTCCCCTATGATTTTCTAAGAGTGGGTTTCAGGTGTAGCTGTGGTTTGTCCTTGTTATTGATTGTTTAATTGCAGCTGCTTTGTAGGCTGAAAGCTGGAATATAGGCACTTCCATGATTTCTGTATAGGTTTGGATGAGTTGTCTCCCTCTTTCTTACAAATATTGATGGAGGTTAGAGTATTGGTTCTTTCTTCTAAGTGCCTGCTTTTTCCCAATAACCACTACTAGCACCCTATGAGTGCTGACAAACTTTTGGGTATTCAGGATTAGATTAGGCCGTTTGGGCATAAACTAGTATTTCAGTTAAGAAAGCAAGTTGTTAAACAAATTATTGACTCGAATTACCAGCAAGTTAAAG